>JADLZN010000602.1:0-93675 GCA_018155175.1 Sinocyclocheilus anophthalmus | reverse complement strand
TGTGTACGTATTGGTACACAGAGCAGTTGAGATAAATCAGGCAGGTTTTGTGAATCTGTCTTTGGTGGCTGGAACAATAGTTCTGCCCGGACGATAAAGCTGAGCCATATAGTTAATATCAGTAATACTCAGTATGCACGATACAAGGAAATGGTCAGTTACATCATCGCTTTGAGGTACGATATCTATATCAGTAATATCAATTCCATGCGATATAATTAAATGTAGCGTATGTTTAAAACGATGAGTGGGCCAGGTGACATTTTGCTTTACTCCAAAAGAGTTTATTAGGTCAGTAAACGCAAGTCCTAATGCATAATTTGTATTATCAACATGAATTGTAAAATCTCAGACAATTAGCGCTTTATCAAAAGTAACAAATAGGTCTGAGAGGAAATCTAAAAATTATTTTAGGAAATCTGTATACGACCCTGGCGGTCTATACACAGTAGCCAGAGAAAGAGATAAGATAGATTTCTTTTGCATATATGACAGTGTAACATTAAGCAAAAGTATTTCGAATTAGTTAAACCTGTATCCTGTCTTCTGAGTAACATTGAGAATATCACTATATATTGTTGAAACACCGCCCCACGGCCAGTCTGAGGGGGCTCATGCTTATAATAGTAGCTTGGTGGATTAGACTCATTTAGACCAATATAATCATTAGGTTTTAGCCAGGTTTCAATCAAGCAGAGTACATCAAAACGATTATCTGTGATCATTTCAATTACAATAACTGCTTTGGGTGAGAGTGATCAAATGTTTAGGAGCCCAAACTTTAAAAATGTTTTTTGTTAATTTATTTTAATTGTTTCTGGTTTAATCACGATCAGATTTTTCTAGATCCTGCATTAAATTAATATTTTGACCTCACTATTCGGGGAACAGACACAGTCTTTAGAGATTGGACAGCACAAAAGGCCCTCCTGACAGCCAGCCGTAAAACAGCTTCATCAGACTCACTATATCCCATGCAAAGTAAAAAGTTCTAAAACACCACTTTGATCTGGTCGGATCCGAACCCAGACACTAAACCCTGACAGTGACTACACTCAACTCCCCTTCCACTAACCTACAGCAGTCAGATGTTCCTTTTATTTCCTCTTGCCGTACAGTCCACATCCATAATGCTGTAAATGCAGTTTGTTTTATGTTCTCCCATCCAGCAGTAGCTGGGGAACTCCAGAAAGCAGATGGAGCCAAAACACCCCACTTATCCTGCCAACCCCCATATTTCATTCCCGTGCTCACCGTCATGACCACACTCGCGTTCAACTACACTCCAGCATGACACACCGCTTTCTGCCAACATAGTGGAATTTTCAAACTACAAGCAGGTTGTAATATTTTATCTTTTTTTTTTTTTCTCTGCCAAGCAAACTGCCAAGATCTTTCACAAAATACTCAAACTGCATTCTGTTATACAAGCCATTTCCTAGTGAGCTCTCCATAAAAACATCTTCCTCAAAAACCACAGCAGGTGATCATTCTAATGGCTTGCAGGGACAAGACAAGTGACCCGTCTATATAGCCTACTTTGGAACTGGCATCTAGTGCATCAAGTGGACATTTAGGTTGCACTATATAACAGCAGCAGTTATGCGTTCCAAAATGATACTACAAAAAAGTAGTCTCTAGGAGGACACTAGCGGAAATCTGGTTCTGAAATCTTTTACAGAAGGAAATTTTAAGTAGGCCTGGGTCCGATTACCGGTTTCAAGGTTATACGACGATTTGAGAATTTAAACATCGCTAACATTCCCTTTACCTCCGGTGGTAAGGAGCTGTTTTTCATGTCTCCTCAAAGACTTAAGCCCCGTTCACACTTCAAGCGACACGCAATGACAAAGCAACACAATCCCATTAATTTCAATGGAGAGCTGGCGATTTTCCGGCGACACGAGCGACAGCGACCGTTGGCGACCAGATGGGGCGTGTCCAGCAACGCGACAAAGTTCAGAATACTTCAACTTTATGCAAATGAAGAGCGACTTTCGGGAGCTCATGTGATCGTTCTCCTCTCAGCTCTGGCAGTGACGCTGTTTGCATTTTTGCCATTTGATAAACATATGCGATGGAAAAGAGTAGGCTCTGTTTCTCATTCATTTTTGTTTATGTATGGATTTATATTATATTATATTATTATATTTAGTCTTTTGCCTCCAATATGTTTGTATTTAGCTGCAAGAAAACTGATTCGCTGTCAACAACGACGTTACTAGGCAGCCAGTAGTTAGAACGCCCACTAACGACCTCATCGCCAGCCCCTGGCGACATGCAGCCCAGAGGATTTGGCATTTCCAATTAATGTAGGCCTGTTACATTCTTATTTTTATTAGGCCTATTATTATTTTGAAGTTACTTTTAGTATTAAATTCAAATTACAATTAATTTTCCCCACAATAATTACCACATAACTGACGCGCTGTGAGGATAACAAAAGATATTTAGCCTACTCCTCAATTAAAATGTTTTTAAAAACGGTCTTTTAAGGTCTACAATGAATTATATGCATATAATTAAAATATTAACACTGCAGTCATTGATAAAAATCGATGAAATAAAAAGCTTTTATTCCAAGCACCCACTTTAAATAACAACCTGTTTAACACGAAATACGTTTCTTCTCATTTTTTTTCACTATGTACGGGCCACAAGAGAAATATTAAGGGAATAAATGAAAACAGTTTGCTATATACCATTATCAGCATATGTTGTAGATTCGTCTCTGAAAGAGAATGTGGCGTCAGATGCCGAAAGCTCCGTCAGTCCGTTTTTATTTTCACTTTCTGCATATAGTGAATTGACTGAGATTAAGACGTTCACCAGCATAACTCTTGTGCAAAGTTTGCAAGTTGCCTGTGTGATATCCATTGGCTCGCCTTCATAAAACAGAAATATTTCCAACATTGCGAAATAACAAATTAGCCCCGTACCGAACCGAACCGTGACACCGCTGTGTCGTATCGAACCGAACCATGAATTTTGTGAACCGTTACAACCCTATTTGTGATTGCATTTTCTAAAGATATATCCAGACGTGCAGTCTACCAATAACATTAGAGCGACAGCACTAGGAACGCCCACAAGCGTCTTCACAGTACAGAGTCTAGCGACACACAGCGACAAAGTCGCTGGCGGTGTATAGGAATCCCTCAAGTAGAGTGCAGTGTAGAGTAACACAACCCCTCCACCTTCTGTTGGTGCAGCAGTCAGTCATGTGTGTATGACGGCCGAAGGAGCTTCCCCTGGATCTTACACGATCGGCAACCGGACGTTTTTTTTTTTTTACGCAGCCGATCCATCTGTCTGGACTGCACAATCTGGCGTTGCAATGCAATCAACTTTTCCAAATGTAAGTTATTGAAAATATGAAGTCTGTAAACGGCGTTAACAGAGGCCAGAGACGCAAAGAAGAGAAAATACATTAGCAGGCAGAGCAAGCTCACTGTTCACAATGCGCAAAATATTGGAAGAAAATACTTGAATTGGGGGTTTATATGAATGTGTTTCTGAGGGGAACTGACTGTCTTCAGAAAAGTTTAGATGGTATTTTCTTTTCATCTCATCGCTGTATAATTAATATTAAAGAAGTGTATAAGCGCACAGCTTCTTTGTTTACAGCGATAACCAAGGAAATGTCTGGTGTTCCAGATGCGCCTCCTGCTGTCAGAGAGTGAATGTGTCTCATTCAGAGCTTCTGCTGTTTGATTCATTCAGGCATGTACTATAATTTCACAAAGCTAGTCAGAACACTCTGTTTTTGCTTCAAATTGGGTTATAATTAAATCAAATTATGTATATGAAATTATATAAATAAATGATATGAAATTATATAAATGATATGTATATGACTTATATAACTAAAATTAAATAACTGTAATTACAGTTTTAGGTTAAATAAAGATGTCAGTCTTTATTTTTCTTCTTTTTAGGGCAGCAGTAGCTCTAGCAGCAAATCAACCATCCACATCAAAAGCTGCAGGACAGCCCACAATTCAGCAAACATTTCAGAAACAAAGAAAAATAAACAAATACTACTGTTCCAAATATTCAGTATGTTGCTCAAAAATAAAATAAATTGTGTTTAGTGGGCGAAAAAGATTTTTTTGTTTTTTTTTACAAGTCATTTAAAAAATAACACATTTTAGAGCTGTAAAGACAGTACCGTGATACTGTGAAACTGTGATATTTTTGCTTAAGGTTATCATACCTCAAAATCTCATACCGGCCCATGCCTATATTTAAGTGACCAGCAGTAAATCCAACATTATGTTAAGCAGCAGTAATGGCGACTCCCCAAACATTACACTGCCAAATATGACATCAGGGCCTTGTAATTTCCACACTGTGGAAACTGAAGATGGGAAATGGAATCAAGACATTAAGGTTGCAGTAACATCACACATGATTCCTATAAAAATGGTAGGAAACCAACTTGGCTGACATGAGCATTGTCCTGAAATAAGTGAAAAAAGTACAGATCTGACGTAAAACAAGGAGGGCCGGAAAGTCCAATAGGTTAACATCGTGTTGACATATGATATCTGAAACTAAAGTCATTATTGACTGAAAATTTTGATTGTTTAAATGACAGACTAGACTAAATGCTGTGTGGCCACCGCAACTTTTGGCGCAGCGCTGTGCATGGAAAATGTGGGAATAGTCAGGGTGCGACATTTGTCTGGGTAGCGCCTTCAACAGGAATTTCAACAGGAATGAAAATGAGGCTGTGAGTTGGTTTAACAACTACCAACTGTTTAGCTGACGAAATGGCTTTCTGTTGTCAAACAACTCAGAAACAGAATTTGAAACTGAAAGTTGTGCAAAATTACATGATTTAGGACCTTTATACAGTGTGTGTCATTGTAAAGACTGTAAGTCTATCCCTTACAGCCTTGTTTTCATCCGTGTTAAAATCAATATGGCATCTAACCTGATTAAGGTCTATTGAGCAACAGGACACAGAAATACTGATACAATCCACCTTCGTGCTAAATGTATTTAAAGTTTCTGGAACTCATTACTTAGAAGTTGTTTTAATATAATAACATCTTACATTGACTATAGTTAATTACACATGTATTTATATAAATTCTTAAATGTAAGTGCCATGTTTGAAGGTGGAATGGTGATGAGATGAGAAACAGAAAAATCCAAGCCAAGTGAAGTTACAAGCTATACTTCTCTTGGTAGACACTTCATATCCAAGGATTGAACAAAACATGGCAGAAAAGAGAAGGTATAAAACAAAGACCAAATGAAAGCGAGTGTCACCTTGAATATGCCGACCCAGTCCTTGGGATGTGGTTTAATGAACTGCGTGAGGGTGTAATGGCACTCTAATGCTGCGTGAGGGAGGTAACTTTTCCCCACATTCTGGAAGATGACATGGGCAAAATTGGACGTTTCCATGGTGCTGCTTGCTGCTGTCCCCTCCAGGTATAAAGCCATCTGTCTATCAGCAGCTGTGTCTGTGGGAATACAGGACCCATAAGAGAAGTGAAACAGAAGTGAAAGAGACACCTGAACATATTTTGTGTCAGTTTCTACAGTAATCTAGGGTGAATATCTTTACGTAACATTATGAAACAATCATTGCCTGTTACAGAACACACACCTTAGTTTGTTTATTTTCATACTAATTACATGTTGTTAAATCTTCTGATATTTTCTACACAATTAACAGTTTCACACTAGAAATAATATGTCAGTTATTATTGCAAAATGATTTAGACAAACACAACTGGGCCTGTACTGACTGTACATTATCCCACTTTTTACCTTTTTGCATTAATGACAAGCTGAGTGTACATTATTTCTATTAGTACATGACTGCTTAAGAAATAAAAAAAATGCACATCACAATACAAGGAAGATTAAAGAGCCGTTTGAGGTAGCTTAGTGGCATTAATAGGAAGACTAAAGATAAATGGCAAGCCCTCATGACTCAAGTCAGGCAATATTTATGGATTATAATTACAGAGCATTATTTTTTGTCTCTAGACTAGAGGCATCACAAATGTTTTCATGTAATAAGGTTATAAAACTTTTTTTTGTTCATTTTGTTTTTCTACTGCATTTAAATACCAAGAAAATTAGACTACAACTGATTTATGAACTAGTTCAATTGATATTTATTAATTAATTTTGATGAATTAAAGTTTTGATGTGATTTCTAAAGTTGCAAGAGATTATCTGATTGACTCCAAATTCGCCCCATATCTCTCAACTCCCTTAAAGTCATCCATGTTTTTTAATAAAGACTCTTTAAAGTAGAGGTGGAACTTTTCGAGTTACTCATGGTTCGGTTTGTGTCACGGTTTCGGTACGGTTCGTATGTGCTATGTTTAGAGAAAAAAAGGACTAGGCCTATATTGTCAAATAAAAATAAAGAAAATAAGAACAAATAATCTAATTGCAAGCAACAGAACAAATAAATACAACTGAGCAAAGATCAAATAAAAGGTCTAACAGTTAGGTACAGAAATTGAAAAAGTAATCAAATGTGAAATAACATTGCATATTTGACTGTATAAAATAAAGATTAATCCTTATTAAAGTTACAAAAATGATTCAATCAAGAGCAGTGAGTGATTTCCTTGTCTTTTGTTGTTTGATTAACATTAAGAAAGTGCTGTCACTTTAAAGGGGTCATATGACGCTGCTAAAAAAAAATATTATTTTGTGTATTTGGTTTAATGAAACGTGTTTATGCGGTTTAAGGTTCAAAAAAAACATTATTTTCCACATACTGTACATTATTTTTCCTCTATGCCCCACCTTTCTGAAACACGTCGATTTTGACAAAGCTCATCGGTCTGAGAAAGAGAGGTGTGCTCTGATTGGCCAGAGATCCAGTGCATTGTGATTGGCCGAATACCTCAAGCGTGTGACGGAAATGTACGCCCCTTTACCTATGTGAGGCAGACGGGAGACGAGACAAAAACATAAAAAAAACCATTATAAACGAGGCATTCGTTGCAACCAGTGAGGACATAAATATGGATTATAATGACTTATACAGTCTTTTAATGCGTTGCGTTGCATCGCATCGCGCCATGTAAACATAAAACCATGTATGCATTTGTGATTGGAGAAATGACAAATAACAAACGTTATTATACACTGCTCAAAACTCGCGTTGGATCGTCAGTGGCAATTCTTTAAATATAAAAAATGTACCTACAGTCTGTGAGTCAGAACAACCGGCATAGTAGTCTACTCTACCAGGATCAGGACACAGTCCTTCATAAAATGTGCTGCACTCATCTGAATATTTGGGTTGAAGTGTTATGGAACAGTGTTGTAAATACAACTTAACCATGATTTAGTCGTGTCCTCTTTTGGAAGGCCAAAAAAGTAGTTTCGCTTTCACAACGAAACACAGCGTCACACCGCGGCCTAGAGTGAGCAGAGACCGGGAGCTAGCGTGAGGAACGGCCGGAAGGCTAGAGTGAGCAGAGGAGGCGGGCTGGGAGGTGATAGCCGTGGCGGGCGGGTTGAGCAACCAATGTGACGATCCCCCCACCACGGACTCCGCTTTGTCCACGTTGAAAGCCGATCCGGTGATCGACAGCGTTAAGTTGTTGTATTTCCTCAGCAACAAGCACGGATCAGGTCCAGGCATGACGAAGCGGATATCGTTCCTCTTTGGAAGGCCAAACAAAGTAGTTTCGCTTTCACAACGAAGCACACTGTGTCTTCACGACATGGCTGCGGCGTCAAAACTACAGTGAGAATAAAAGTTAAGCCTTATTTCTTTGCATGAACATTTGAGCAGCGTTATGCAAAATCTTCCCACACAGTGACGTAGACATGTGAGGGCGTGTTAGAACGAGGCGTTTTAGGTAGGCGTGGTTGACTCTTACTTTTATAAAGATATCTCTTTGGATTTGAGACTGTAGTCTTTGCAAAATTTCAGATCTTCTTTATGCACCAAGAGCTTGTAAACTCCAAAGAGAAAGGAAAAATTGAAATAGCATCATATGACCCCTTTAATGCAACGCTCGTTCGCTTACTAAGGGAACCGAGGTTATGTAAATAACCGGAGCGTTTGTCGTGCATGGGGGAAATAAGCATTGCAAATGATTTGAGGAACACGTGCTGTACATACCCTTCTTTTTCTTTTCTTATACTTGTCTAAAATGTCACACAAATTAATTCACAATGCTCATTTTTTCCCTTTTTTTAACTTAAAGAAACAACGTAATATGGGTTGATAAAAGACCAGCTAGATATACATACTGGTTCTCAGTGAGGATGGTGTGAGATATTCATGTCAAAATCTGAAAAAAAAAAAAAAAAAAACAAAAAAAAAAAAAAAAAAAAAAAAAAAAAAAAAAAAAAAAAAAAAAAAAAAAAAAAAAAAAAAAAAAAAAAAAAAAACATGTCCAGGCTCCTTATACACGTAGATTTGGCACCATGTAGTGCAGTGAAGTTGAATGCAAAGTCAATCAAATAAAAAAAGAAAGAAACTGAACACTGTCGTCCCCTAATGCACATTCTCAGTATTAAATAAAAAATGACAAAATAAAAATGTATCTCTTATTTTTGTAGAAATTGCAAGGGGTCTATAAACTATAGTTGACAAAGGGGGTGTGCAAACATATGCACTCAGCTGAATCTAGGTATAATTCCATTACTACAAATAATTGCTCACATTACACACATTCCGGCAGAGCAGCAAAACACTGAATCAGTTCAGAAGGAGAGGAAATCTAAACCCTCGGTCTTGGATCAGACAGTTTGTTGTTTGAGTGTTTGCAACAATTAAGCGTGAAGCAGGACTTTGCCTCATACCTTCACACTGTATGAATCCCAATCCTTTCTTCTGCACTAGGGTTTCAAAGCTTAAATCATTAATACGGGTGATAAAGGCATCCAGACAACAGGAGATAAAGCTTTCTGCTGGTGTGAGGCAATGACTTGCATGAAGCTTCGCAGTAAAACAGCCAGAACAAACAGCGTTCAGTTGTTGAGCAATGTTTAGTTATAAGAAACAGAGCCAATCTTTTCGGACATCTGTCTCTTCTGGGCTGTTGTAGATGAATTTATTTGTCTGTGTGAGAAGGAGAGCGAGAGGAAGCAGTGGTGAAGTTGGCGCTGGGACTGGGTCGTCTCAGGCTGAGCTCTGGGCCAACACAGGTGGTGTGACTGGGAGAGCCAGGCCATGACAGACAGTTCCAGGAACTGTATATGGATTTAGAGCTCACTCTAATCTGAGAAAAACCCAGACCTCAGGAAGTGTGTGTGTCCTTAAGACAAACACACACAGAATAATGGGAGAGAGAGAAACATCTATTTCGGTATTCAGAAATCTTAATGCTTTAGCATACCAAGACATTTTGGACAATGCAGTGCTTTGTGGGAAGGCCCTTTTCTGTTCCACCATGAATGTGACCCAGGTCCATAAAGACATGGTTGGATGAGTTTGGTGTGGAAGAATTTGACTGGCCCAGACAGAGCCCTGACATTAACCCCATCGGACACCTAATTTTAACATTTTGTTTGGAATAATCTTTGTTATGAAAAACACTTTACAAGTAAATCTATGGTTCTAAATTTTTTTCTACAAAAAAATATATATATATATACTGTATATATATATATTACCTGGATACATCAAATTAAAAAAATAATAATAATAAGAATGTAAAGGATTTTGAAAAATAAGAAATTGATTTGCAAATCCTAGAGAACAAAATGCTTACAAGAATGCTTAAAATTCTGTCAGTGCCGCAAGACAAAATAATTTTTTTTTGCATTTTCTGAAGAAGTATTAATATTTTCATGGGTGTTTATCAGGTTAATTTATTTTCTCATTAAGATTATGTTTTTAGTGCATATGTACTTGTGAGTTTGGTATGTTACATTAATCATATTTGTCTTTTTCTCCTTCTGGCAACAGGCATCTAGCTTCTGCTGGACGACTACCTCAAGGTGAGTCGCATTAGATTACGTTAAATAATACATAATATTATGTTAAAGATTATTTTAATTATTAATTATCAGTAGAGTAAGACTAGACAGTCTCTCTCATTGGAGACTGCTAGTATGTTTTCTAGGCAAAGTACTCCACCCGCTGGTACACTCTAGAAAACACTTCCAGTATATTTCCTTGAACATTTTCCCAGAATCTAGCACTGAACTAGACCAACCCTCTCTTACTTCCGAGCAAGGGAATGTCTGAGGTCACAGTTCTTCTGTGTCTCCATTGTGTCTAAAAGCAACGAATGATGAGGCTAAAACATCTGATAGATTAGAGCTGATGTAAATGAAACGGTCATTTCATGACTCAGACCACTAGGGGTCGATATGCTCTCACACAAACAAGTGTCTTATGCTCAGTGGGGTAATGATAAAAAATATTTTCAAAGAGTAATTTCAGTGGGCAGTGTTCTTTCAGACTACTTTCTAATCTGACACGCCACATTTAAAAATCTGCCACATTAAATTTCCAGCTGAATTTCTTTCTCAGAGTCAGTCCACTCATACTGAGGACAGGTTAGTCCTGTTAATCCAGTGTTTTCCATCTGCTAGATCTTATTGGATAGATCTTATTTTACATAACATATACTCAGTCAATCTCTAGGCCCTAGTGTTTCTTTAATCAGCCAGATCTACTTTCTGACGACCCTGTCATTAACTGTCAGTATTAAGAAGCAGCTTGTTCATGCCCTTCATACACTATCATTTAAAAGTTGGGGCCTGTAAGATTTTTTTGAAAGAAGTCATACTCACAGAGGCTGCATTATTTGATCCAAATACAGTAAAACTATAATATTAGGAAATATTAATACAATTTAAAATAACTTTATTTAAATATGGTTGTCACATGATCCTTCATAAATCATTTTAATATGCGTATTTGGTTCTCAAGAAATATATTATCAATCTTGAAAACATTTGAGCTACTTACTGTATAATACAACTGTGAAACTTTTTTTCAGTATTCTTTGAGGAATAGAAAGTTCAGACAGCATTTATTTAAAGAGGAATCTTTTGTAACATAAGTTTCTTCACTGTCACTTTTGGTCAATTTAACAAATCCTTACCGAATAAAAGATAATTCATTTTAAAAAGTGAAAAAAATGTACATTTTGTGTAAAGAGTCCCTACATAATATAATTTAAAAAGAGAACCAGCTATATGGGCAGGTCAACTATTGTATTTTTCTGAACGTTGTTTAAAAAAAAAAATTTTTTTTTTTTTATTTAGTAAATATCCTTGGTAGTATGTAGACAACACCATAGTCACAGCACTGCTTATTATGACTACAATCTCTATGAAATAATTAAATCTTAATCTTATAATAATTAGAAATGTCCAATTCATTGATGAAAAGATGTGGAAACCCTGCACGAAGTTTTATTTTTTTTTTAAATCTGTCTGTCCCCACAGGTTCTCAGATCTTCTCTCTTCACTCCATCAGCTTACTCAGAAAGTACGTGTCAGTCCTAGAGCTGCCAGTCAGCTGGCTCCTCCCCTCTGATTTCTGCTGCATCATTGGATGGGAGGAGTATAAACGTGCCAAGGTGCGTCATCAATCGTGTTTAAACAAAGAGCTTAAGCTCGGATTATACTTAATGACCCCTGAACTAAAACTAGACACCCTGGATCAGTAATGATCAGAAGTGATCAGTTATGACTTCCAAACTTTACAAGTCTGTCACGTGATTCTCAGTTTTTACAGTCCAGCCGTTTTCAGATGAATTCCCAAACGAGACGCTGAATGACAGACTATGAATACAGAGCATCCATAACTTGCGTGCATAACTGAAAAGCTCCTTCTCAAAAACAATGGCTATATTGCTTATTAACACATTGGTACTTTTGAACCTTTACTGTGAACATGAACTAATCCTGCTGAGAGGTTCCTCTGTCTGACCTGCCGAAGCCTGAACTGGCCCTACCAGTCTGGTTTCTAACAGTAGCATGCTCAGCCCTGTTGTGTGTTCGTTTGTCATCTTGAGTCAGGTCATCTACTTAATTTCATTAAGTTATATTAATATAAGTCATATAAAAAAGATAAATCTCCTCACAGTTATCTACTCAAAAATGCATGTCATTGCTCTTGTCTTACAGTCTGTTCATTTCTCTCTCCTCTTCCTTCCTCAGAAAGCCATGCTCTGTCATCGCTCTCAGCTGCTGTGGTTCCGCCGGCTCTACATACTTTTCTCGCGCTACATGCTTGTAAACACATTCCAGGCCATCACCGTGGAAACAAAGAATGTGAAGATGTATTAGCTTAGATTGTCTTGGGCACTGTTTCTGTCCATGTAGGACTAAAGTTATGCACTGACATTTTTTAATAAAGGTTTACTTCATTCCAAATATGAATACAGTGACAGCATATATCAATAAGTTTCAGTCAGCATATCCAACCTGCAGACACTAATGGAGAACTGCTGGCATAAAGAACCTTAGAGAATTTTATACCAAACTATACAATATTCTGAAAGCCAGATTTCTGGGGAGGTTTAGGTTTTGGGGAGTTGAGCGCTTTAATACAGTATAGTTAAATCCAAAACACAGATTGTGCCATTGAGTATGCAGGGAATGAAGGACAAAATGTGATTCTGTATATTATTTACCCTTTCTGTTACTTCTTGTTACTGTTGTTATTGGACTTTGTTGTTACTGGATTTATTAAAGTAGAGTTCCAAGTAAAGCACTGTTCCAAATGGATCAATAAGTACTGTACCAAATCTTATGATTCAGTATGGTTTCAAAACTGACATGTGTTTCTGATTTCTTTGAGCAAAGTCTGTAACTCTATTAGTATATGTTCTGTGATGACTTCAAACATATGCCAATGTAGAGCAATGCGATAATTTTGTTTAATATAAATTTGATAAAGAGGAAAAAAAGACAGATTTGTTTTTTTTTTTGATAAATTAATTTTTATTAGGTTTCCTCTTAGCTGACACCCTCAATACAAACAGACATTAACACAATGCAAACATGGATATATATCATTCAACAATCTTCATCAAGTTCTCACAAATATCTATATTACTATGATTCAGTTTTGCTAACATTTTTTTCATATGATATGTCTGTTGATACATTTCTTAAGGAAGCAATATATAATTTAGAGGGAGATGATGTTTTCATTCTAGACTAAAATAAGCTATTTCAAAAAATCTGTGTGTACAAGATGATTCATGAATATTTTTGGTCCAGTTTCTCAGAAAATAAATATTTATTGTAAATGTTTATATCTGTTCAAGTGAATTTTGTCAACAATTTGGAGTACATTAGCATATACAGTATGTGTCCTTAAAAGTCGCAAAACCTTGAGTTTGATTCATGGTGTCACTAATATATCATTAAAACTGCCTTGAGAAGCAGGAGAGTACAATTTAGTCTTAGAGCTTAGTTGACCAATAGAAACAGTGAGTCATGTGTCTGTTGTTTGTTTTGACATACTTCTTATAGTTTGATGCTTCTGCATACTTTCCTCCCAGTTCTGCCCACAGAAGTCTTCTACAGTGACACTGCTCACTGTTCCATGGTCCAAACAGTGAGGTGCCACACCTGTAAACACATGGCAGATTTCTAACTTGTAAAAAGACACACATATAACAGAGCAAACATTTTTCTTCAACAATAAAATGAATAATTTAGTAGAAAGCAAGGTACTGCGTCTATAATCAATTTGCATGCAGTAAAAATTAACTAATCAAATAAAACATCCAAAAAGCTTTCTGATCAACTCACCAAATCCATCAGGGTTGGAACGTGGCGTGTAGAAACTCTGGACACCACACGTTTTGCAGAACGTGTGCTTGGCCATGTGTGTATTAAATGTGTATGTGGTTATGTTGTCTGATCCCTATGAAACATGATAATTGTATGATTTAGGATTATCTGCATTCTGAACAAATGTATTTTACACTCTTCATCTATTCTACACCAAACATCCAGCCTCTAGAGCTCCAGTGTACATGCTTCAAATCCCATACCTGCAGCAAGGTGAACTGGGATTTTTGCACAATGAAGTGGAGATTCTGTTTCTTTGTACAAACACTGCAACTGAGACACAAGAAAGTGAAACAATCAGGTGGGTTACCTCGTGGAAAGGGGACTTTAGTCTCTTATATGAAAACAGTGACTAACTATGAAACGCTGACACCAACTTGTATCTAGCATCTCTGATGTACAATTTCATAAATAAAACTGACAATCATATGATAATCATAATAACATAATTTTTATCACATTTTCGTCCTACGTCTGTCCGTAAGGAACTATTTGAAATAGATAACATCATCATGATTTGTAAACAACTGATTATTTACAAATGAATAGGCTATTTGTAGAAATATCAGCATCAAGACTATATTTTACCTCGTAGTGCCGTGACACTGTTGGCAACTGATGGCATTAACATTTAAAGACATTCTTTGCCTAACAGAATGATTTAAGGCTTTCCATTATGTAAAATACCCCCATTTCTTCGAATGACCAAGACGACACTTTCCACTGCAAAGTATTCAGAGAGCCATGCACGTGATCACACAATCACACGTTTTGACCATTGTACTGGGAGTGTGTTAATGGATGTATAGATGGTCCTACTTGAAAACTGAACAAGTGCAAATCTGGAGACTCACACCTCAAACGACGCGCCGGTCAAGGCAGTGCATGTTGTTCTACTTCCATTTATATCTGTTAAATAATATGTAGAATAGCCCAATGTTTAGGACAGTATTGCAGATAGTGTGCAAATTGTTTCTGTCGAGCTTATGCATGCAACAGCCAATCAGACACGTTTTGATTCATCTCCACGGAGATCGCCGGAGTTGTTCAGTGCGCGCACTCACTGACTGAATTCTGAATCCACACTCTGGCGAATTCTCACATCATCATAAAACAACAAAGTGCAGAAAAGATGTTAGTAAAACATTCATTCTGCAGTGTAGACAGTTTTGGTGATTATAACGGGAGTTTTTGTGAAAGTGAACTTCAGTGTTCTTTGCTCGCTGTTTTTATATAATTTATTCTTAGTTTGAATGATCGTTTTGTTTTTCACTCTACTGAAATAACCAATGTGAAGTTTCTAATCTGTAAAATAATCCCTCACAATAATTAAAGGGGCCCCCTTTAATAAAAGGGGTCATAGTCCCCCCACACCCCCTGGATACAGTACTGCCAAATTAACTTTGCAAATACATAAACAACAAACTTACATATTTACCAGTTTTCTTTGTTGCAGTTTGATACTACTGCAAAGCTTTCTTTATTAATTTATATTGTCCCATATAGGCCTATAAATTATCTGCATTTCTGTATTATTCTGCTTTTGTGATACCTGTGTGGAAAAACACAACTAAATCATCTCTATTAATGCTTCCTAAAAGCTGCTAATTAAATCACACAATTTCTTTACATAATGTGAATTTCAAAAGAAACTGAATATTATATAACCTCTCACTCTTCTTAGATAAAAAAAAAAAAGTGAAAGCAGGTACACTTGCAAAGAGTAAACATACGAAAAGGGCAGTGACCGTGACTCCTATAGCCGTTACACAGCCCCGCATGTTCCTTGGCTCCGGAAGATACCACTAACGAACCCAACATGTGAGGCAACCCTTACAAACCAATATCAAGAGTCCAAAGTGCTATTACTGCATTACACAATGATTGCATAATGAAAGTGCCAACCATATGCCATTACATATTTACAAATACACAGAAACATATGCAGATTCTGAAAAGGATTTGTTTGCAACCAAAGGGTTGAATTTCATGTATTTACACTGAATGCAATGAAAAGCGTCCATGAATTACATGGGATTAAAGACCGAGAGACAGAATGTGTGGACAGTTCTTGGTTTTATGAAGATGTCACAGTGAGACAGTTCTTGATTTTAAGATGATGTCACAGTGAGACAGTTCTTGATTTTAAGATGATGTCACAGTGAGACTGTTCTTGATTTTATGAAGATGATGCAGTGAAACTACTAGAAACTACTACTATTAGATCTCAGTGCTGCGTTTGACACTGTCGATCATAACATACTACTAGAGAGACTAGAAAACTGGGTTGGGCTTTCTGGGATGGTACTCAATTGGTTCAGGTCATACTTAGAAAGGAGAGGTTATTATGTGAGTATAGGAGTGCATAAGTCTAAGTGGACGTCCATGACATGCGGTGTCCCACAAGGCTCAATTCTTGCACCTCTCTTGTTTAGCCTGTACTGTATATGCTCCCACTGAGTCAAATAATGAGAAGGAACCAAATTGCCCATCACAGCTATGCTGATGATACCCAGATTTAACTAGCCTTATCACCAAATGACTACAGCCCCATTGACTCCCTCTGCCAATGCATTGATGAAATTAACAGTTGGATGTGCCAAAAACTTTCTTCAGTTAAAGGTACCATATTGTCCAAAAACTGAAATTTCCTGGCTTTTTCATGATAACTGAGGTCTAGGTGTTATGTAACTACCATATAAGTTTCAAAAACAGTCAGTCCACAGTAAAATGCACACAACCTGCATAAAGTAGCAGTGATTTTTCACGAACCGTTGTGACTACCGTAAAAAGTTGACGTCAGAACTACACAGTCACCACCGTCACCACACCGAGCACCACCCACAGTCCCACTCTCCTTTTGCCAAACCCCCAGATAACATCGCGTCCATGCTATTGCTGAGCAGCGACAACACGGAAACATGTCGAAAAGGTTAACTTTAACCACGACACCAGATCGGCCGACCTGTACGTTACACTCTCACTCAAAGGATGGCGATCTGACAGGATTGCTACTATGAGGTGATCACACCTAACGTGTATAGTAAAGACAAACTCACAGTGTCTATCTAGTCATGATGAAGATGCATATACATTTCAATTTCAGCAGGAAACCATTTTTACAGCTACATTATTGTTCCAACCACAATTAATCACAACAATGTATATAAAATTACAAATGATTATATATAAATCGTCATTTTGTTGTTTTACACACATGCACAGACATTATTTCATACACGACAATCGTGAGATGAAAGAAACATAGACATATAGCAAGAAATCTGTAGACACGCCCATAACAACAAAAGAATACTTTATTTAACCTTTTCTGATAAGAAATGTGCGCTGCAAATGCGTTTCTGTAGTCTGCTCATTTCACGTTTAACCACAGCGGTCTTCGTTTTTTTTGTCTGGCAGTGGCAGCAGGTATGTTAAAATTTCTAATTGGAGCCTGTATTGCGTCGATTCTTGCACCCAACATCACAACAAGATGATACTTTAAGCTTTTTATGTAGCCGAATCTGCGCTGGTTTTGAATGGGCCGCCTCCAGTTTCCCTTTGTTTTGCTGCCTCCAGCTAGAGCTGTGACATCGGCTGACCCTAGTTACCTGTGATTGGCCTGGCCGTGCGTCACTCAGAAAAACAACAGGCCAATCAGAAGAGAGGCTCATGAATTTTAATTAGACAAGCCAAAATAGACCCGTTCTTAGCAGAGCTCCTGAGAAATTAGCTGTAAAAATATATTGAGATGGTTATTGGTACTTATACTGCAAATATATATTCTTAAGGACATAAAGACTTAAAATAAAACTCCAGAAAGGTGTTAAGTACGTGACCTTTATTACAAAAGGAGGAAAAACTGAAGTCATTGGATTTGGAAACAAAGATGAAGTTCTCAAGGTGACTGCATACCTTGACTCTAGGGGTCAAACAACTAAAAACCAAGTCAAGAATCTTGGTGTGATTCTGGAGATAGACCTTAGTTTCAGTAGTTATGTCAAAGCAGTAACTAAATCAGCATACTATCATCTCAAAAACATTGCAAGAATTAGATGTTTTGTTTTGCAAGACTTGGAGAAGCTTGTTTATGCCTTTATCACCAGCAGGGTGGACTGTTGTAATGGTCTCCTTACCGGCCTTCACAAGAAGACCATTAGACCACTGCAGCTCATCCAGAACGCTGCTGCAAGAATTCTGACTAGAACCAGAAAATCAGAGCATATCACACCAGTCCTCAGGTCCTTACACTGGCTTCCAGTTATATTTAGGATTGATTTTAAAGTACTTTTACTCGTTTATAAATCACTCAATGGCCTAGGACCTAAATACATTGCAGATATGCTCACTGAATATAAACCTAACAGACCACTCAGATCATTAGAATCGAGTCAGTTAGAAATACCAAGGGTTCACACAAAACAAGGGGAGTCCGCTTAGTTATTATGCCGCCCGCAGTTGGAAACAGCTTCCAGAAGAGATCAGATGTACTAAAACATTAGTCACATTTAAATCCAGACTCAAAACTCATCTGTTTAGCTGTGCATTTATTGAATGAGCACTGTGCGATGCACTGATTGCACTGTATTTTATGTATTGCACTGTATTTTATGCAATCCGAAATGATTGCACTATTTTATGTATAATGATTTTTTATTTTTAACTGTCTTAAATTCATTTTAAATAATTTTCAAAGTTTTTTTAATTCCTTGTTTTATTTGTGTGATTATACATATATTTTTAATGATTATTTTACTTTCTTTAATGTAAAGCACTTTGAATTACCATTGTGTACAAAATGTGCTATATAAATAAACTTGCCTTGCCTTGAAACAGTTCTAGATTGTTTTAAGATGACACAGTTAGACAGTTCTTGATTTTATGAAGATGATACAGTGAGACGTTTCTGATTTCTTTGAATATAATATGGTGAAACAGTTCTGAATTTTTAGAAGATGATACCATGAGATAGTTCTTGGTTTTATGAAGATGACACAGTGAGACCATTCTAGATTGTTTGAAGATGAGACGGTGAGACAGCTCTTGATTTTATGAAGATGATACAGTGAGATGGTTCTTGATTTTATGAAGATGGCACAGTGAGACAGTTCTAGATTGTTTGAAGATGATGCAGTGAGACAGTTCTGTATATTTTATGGAGAAGATACAGTGGGACTGTTCTGGATTTTATGAAGATGGTACATGAGACACGTTTGGATTTTAAGATGATACAACGAGACAGTTATGGATTGTTTGAAGATGATACAGAGAGACAGTTCAGGACTATTTGTATTGGGACTGTAGCAGCTCCATTAAAACCCAAACATTAGTAATCTAATGGAAGAAGCATTGTGGAAAAAACAGGATGAGAGAAAAAAGACAATGATGGAAGGAGAGGTGGAGCTGGAGGAGGAACCCACAGGAATTATACAATTAGCAGTCGTTTAGGAATGTTACTCCTGCTCTCAACAAGCTGCTGCAAATCCCTAGAACACGCACACACATACACAAAACACTGAACAATAGCACAGATCTCATCTAAACGTCAGTGTTTTTGTGCAGATGAAATCAGACTGAAATGTGATACGAATGTCAGCACACACCTCTGAAGTTTGGAAGTGAAATAGTGATTGTATTTCATCGTCATAAGAAATATACTTCTATCCACTGGATTTCTTTCATGTCACACGGATATCTGATATAAAAACATACCTCAGGTGGTCTTCTCAGATTCATGTGTTGTTGTGTGTTATTGTGTTAATGTACTGTAATGGTAGCTGTGAGGAAAGACAGACACTCCCATCGAAATATAATGTGCAGTTAGCATGAGAGCTATTAGCACTTTCCTTCACTGTTCCCCAGAAACACTGCAGTGACCCTCAGCACTTAGGAAGGAATTCAGTTCCTTAACCCTGAATTCCTTAGGTTTGGGGCTTAGAAAGAAAGGCGTTTCCTAAATGCTCTTACAACAGTCTGTGCTTGAGAAACACAAGTGCTCCTGTCTCACACAGTTGTGATGCTGCACATAGTTGTGCACGTAATGTCTTGTGTAACCATCTCAAGATGCGTATCTCATGAGTGAATGTCTCATTTCTTTGACTGGAAAACCCCTGTGCACCGATGGTGTGTGTGTTTGTGTGTGCGTGTGAGAGAGAGAGAGAGCGAGAGAGAGAGAATGCCAGTCTGCACCATCCACCTGGTGAACATCGTGCCATGAAAATTGTTGAGTCAAACTGTAGATAAGGCAAGCATGGTTCAATTCTGCATGCGTGTGTTCAAGTGACCACAGCTTTCCTGGTTAATACACCTCAGGCAATTTATCTTCCAGATTTACCCCCATTTCCTGTAACCCACATGAACACACACCCTCTCCTGCTTAGCACACCTGCACACACTACAGCAGAGATGATAAGCCAGGTGTCTTGCACAAGATCTCTTGCACACACACCTCACACTTAGTTAGAGAGTGTAGCTGCTAATCCTGCCGAATGTACACTAAAGGCTTGGGGTCAATAAGATAAAAAAAAAAAAAAGGAAATGGATACTTTTATTCAGCAAGAATGCATTAAATTGATTAAAAATGACAATAAAGACATAAATACTATAACAAAAGATTTAAATGTTTTTTTAAAAAACATTTTATTAATCAAAGAACAATGAATCAAAATTTCAGAAAAATATTAAGCAGCACACTGTTTTCAACATCGATAATTATAAAGAAAGTTTTATGAGCACCAAATCTGCACATTAGAATGATTTCTGAAGGATCATGACACTGAAGACTGGAGTAATGATGCTGAAACTTACTTTGCATACGGGAATAAACATATTTTAAAATATAGAAAACAGAAAATGGTCGTTAAATTGTAATGATTTTTCACAAGATTGCTATTTTTACTGTTTTTTTTTGGTCAAAATAAATGCCATAGCCAATATTTGCATTAAAGGGGTCATATGTGCTGCTAAAGAAATATTGGTGGATTTGGTGTAATGAAATGTTGTTATGCGGTTTAAGGTTAACCACACCCACACCCCACCATTATTTTCCAACATGCACGGCAGCCTGGCCGACAACTCCAGGCAGGGACATTGCTTGAGAAGACAGCGCGCCGGGCACCGGTCTTTGAACCACACGAGTGTGATGATTGGCCGACAAGAAAACTCAAGAGACTGTGAGGAAATGTTCAGAGCACCTTACCATAAGCAGATGTATAGCGCAAATGCCCTGTCCTGGCCGGAGCACCACGACGAGACAAAAAACATTAAAAACCATTATAAACGAGTCATTTGTTGCATCCAGTGAGGAAATAATTATGGATTATAATGACTTAAACTGTCTTTTTACGCGTTGAGTTGCGCGAATCAGGGTACAAAAAAACGGATGACCAGTGAGTGAAAAACCATGTCTGCATTTGTGAAAGGAGAAATGACAAACAACAAGGCTACTCTACACTGCTCAAAATTCGTGTTGATATACGGTGAATGGTCAGTGGCAAATTCTTTAAATATGAAAAACGTACTTACAGTCTGTGAGTCAGAACAGCCGGCATTGTAGGCATTGTAGATCAATTTTTTTTAAATCATTATTCAAAAGTTTTAAATTCCTTGTTTTATTGTTGTGATTATGTTTTTATTATTCTTATGTAAAGCACTTTAATACAATTGTGTATGAAATTGCTATACAATAAACTGCCTTGCCGTGCCTACTCTACAAAGATCAGGAAAACAGTCCTCCATAAAAAAACATGGACACATCTGAATATTTGGTTGAACTGTTCTGCAACAGTGTTGTAAATAAAATAGAAGTCACACATAGTGATGCAAAGTAGAGTCGTACAGCAAAGGTGCTGTCCTCTTTTTGAAGGCCAAACAATGTAGTTTCGCTTTCACAACGAAACACAAGGCGGGCTAGAGTGAGCGGAGGCCAGCTTGAGTGAGCGGCGGCGGGCGGATTCGACGAAACAACGAGCGCAGCGTGAGACTGACTACCGGCGTGCTTGCGGCAACCACATGTGATGACCCCGGCTGGACTCCGCTTCGTCCACAGTGAAAGACGATCGGCGATCCACAGTGCGAAAGTTGATGTATTTCCTCAGCAACCAGCACGGATCAGCTCTAGGCATGACGAAGCGGATATCGTCCTCTTTTGGAAGGCCAAACAAAGTAGTTTCGCTTTCACAACGAAACACACAGCGCCTTCACAACATGGCAGCGGCGGCAACAACAATACTACAGTGAGAATAAAAGTTACACCTTCTTTCTTTGCGTGAACATTTGGGCGGTGTTATGCAAATCTTCCCACATCGTGACGTAGATATGTGGGGGCGTGTTAGAACGAGCCGTTTAAGGTAGGAGTGGTTGACTCTTAACTTTTATAAAGAATATCTCTTTGGATTTGAGACTTTAGTCTTTGCAACTTTACAGATCTTCTTTATGCACCATGAGCTTGTAACCCTTCAAAGAGAAATGAAAGATTGAAATCGCATCATATGACCCCTTTAAAATATGCAAAAAACTGAGTGAAAACCATAGGCATAATTCCACACGATTCAAACATTAGTATATGATATATTGTTGTCACATGACACATGCTGCAAGTTAAATTGTTGTTCAGAGGTCAGGGTTATCTTGTGAATCTACTATTGAGTAAAGAAAGATGTTAAATCTGATATTACTACTGATTCATCATCACACTTAAAATGAAAGTCAAACTGTCCCGATCGCATTGCATCTTACGGTTTGGCAAATGTAGTATGCCATCTGTGCACAGTATGCACACTGCAGCAGTACGATAACAAAGCACTGCTAAAATACTAGTGCAATTCTGTATCCCATAATGCAGTGCACTCAAGGTCCTATTTCCAGTGTGATAAACAAACAGAATTTTTTTGTTTTGATTTTGGAATTAAACCACACCATGCTGGTTTCGTCTGGCCAGAGTAGAACTGGTCCCCTGACTGAGCCTGGTTTCTCCCAAGGATTTTTCTCCATTTCTGTCACCGATGGAGTTTTGGTTCCTTGCCACTGTTACCTTTGGCTTACTTGGTTAGGGATGCTTGACTGATTGCACAGACGCTATTGGAAGAGAGTGGAACTGGATGATGACATCACTGAATCATCAATGAACTGACTTTAACTGGAAAAATGACTCTTTGTTATTGTCCTCTTCTTGCATTATTGACAAACTATTTTCCTGTTTGACACTGTAAAGCTGCTTTGACACAATCAGTATTGTAAAAAGCGCTATACAAATAAAGGTAAAATAAATGAATACATTTATTTGATTGGACTGACAAGAGAAAGCTAACTGCAAAACAACAATCTGAAATGATGATAACATGCATCTAATGAGGTCATGTGACCTAAATAACACACAAGCATACTAGTGCTTGAAATGTTTATCGCTGTGTAATGTGTAGTTTCATATAATGTTTTTTTTTTTTTTTAAAGTAGGCAGTAGTCAGTTTTTGGGGAATACCACAAAAACTTTGTTTTTGAGTACAACAATTGAATCCACCCTAAAAACTGTTGAATCACATGACACACAGACACGCCTGTTGGAATAGCAGTGCATTTTTCTCAGAGCTGAGAGAGTTTCAGTAAAGTGTACAGTACCGGTAATTGTCTGCAAGTGTGCGTGTGTATGTGAGGATTAGACTACAGGTAGAACATCCAAACAAAACAGACCTGTGATGCCATGCAAATGAGTTCCTAACATGTATATTAAAATAACTAATGTTACGTAACTGAATGCAAATGAATCATCTGCAGCTTGCAAAGAACATGTGAGTCAGTGTTTATAATGCTGATTCTGGATCAAACTGATATAATTACAATGAAGAGTGGATAAAGTCTATGGCACCGCTGCATGGTGGTTCTGCTCTGTTTGTTTTTGCACATTTCCATGGTGACGGAGTGAGTCAGAATGCTGCACTCTGATTTGTCCGTTGACCTGCTGAACAGAGCTCTGCAGCCATGTGAGAATGTCTTGCTCTCAGTCTCACTCTCACACGTGAAATCCACTCGTTTCCTCATTTTTAACATTGTGTTAGTGTGTCGCTGTACATTTATTTTCTTTTTTTCCAACATTTGTAAGTCGCTTTGGATAAAAGCATCTGCTAAATTACTAAATTTTAATTAATTCATAACTCATTACATTTATATAGTGCTTTTCTATGCACTCAAAGCGCTTTACATTGTCAGGGGGTATCTCCTCATCCACCACCAGTGTGCAGCATCCACCTGGATGATGCGACGGCAGCCATAGTGCGCCAGAACGCCCACCACACACCAGCTTATTGGTGGAGAGGAGACGGAGTGATGAAGCTAATCAGCAGATATGGGGATTGTTAGGAGGCCATGATGATCAGAGGCCAATGGGCAAATTTGGCAAGGATGCCCGAGGTCACACCTCTACACTTTTCGAAAGACATCCTGGGATTTTTAATGACCACAGAGAGTCAGGACCTCAGTTTAACATCTCATCCGAAGGACGGTGCTTGTTGACAGTATAGTGTCCCCGTCACTATACTGGGGCTTTAGGACCCACACAGACCTCAGGGTGAGCACCACCCTCACTAACACCTCTTCCAACAGCAACCTAGTTTTCCCAGGAGGTCTCCCATCCAGGTACTGATCAGGCTCAGCCCTGCTTAGCTTCAGTGGGTAACCAGTCTTGGGCTACAGGGTGATATGTCTGCCGTACATTTACATTTTAAATGTAAATGTAAACATCCCTCTGTCTCTAGCTGTCCTGCTTCAAAGGAGCTCTGTTTATGTTAAACAGCATAATTTTCCAGTTGCTGTTTACTTTATGCCTTGTGCATTCATGTGAAGCTCTGCTCTTTGTGAATGTTTGTGCATTTCTGTTAATTGAGTAAAATGACCTCCCTTGGTAAATACATCTGCTGGGTGTGTATATTCAAGATGTAATGCCTTGTGTTTTAATGTTTTACACATTATGAATGTGTGTTTGTGTGTATCTGTGTGCAAGGGTGGAGCCCATGACTTAGGTGTTCAGGAATGAGACTCAAGTGCAATTTTGGTGTACAGTGTACATTATTAGGGTCAGACCCTGATCAATGCAGACCACCGATGTCAGTAACAATTCCACTTTTGTTTTGTTGTGTTAGAGACCTCTTTAGAACAAGAATCATTTTCCCTTTAAAGCAGGATGCCATTGAAGTTTTTTTTTATGGGATACAAGTAGCAGTACTGGTTTATTTGGTTTCGTAAGACATGTTCAAAAGGAAAAAATAAACGGTTTTAAAAGACTTATAGTATGTCCTTTTTATAATAATTGGCCCTGGATTTAAATCCAAACTTAATGCCCTTTCACACTAAGAGCGATATCTATAAAGGTAACTATAGTGCACTGCAGTTATGTTGTCTGCCTCTTTAAAGGGTTAGTTCACTTCCAGAATAAAAATTTCCTGATAATTTACTTAACCCTATGTCATCCAAGATGTTCATGTCTTTCTTTCTTCAGTCGCAAAAAAATTAAGGTTTTTGAGGAAAACATTCCAAGATTTTTCTCCATATAATGGACTTCAATGGTGGCCAACGGGCTGAAGGTCCAAATTGCAGTGTCAATGCAGCTTCAAAGGGCTCTACGCAATCCCAGCTGAGGATCAAGGGTCTTATCTAGCAAAACGATCTGTCATTTTCTTAAAAAAATAAAAATTTATAGTTGGATTCAGTTGGATCGAACCAACTGAAAAATAGTGATCAGGTAATTGACCCTTCACAAAGACCCGCCGCCGTTACTGTTGCTATGTCCGACAAGCAATGGCATTCTCACAGGTGCAATAGGTGATTGTCTTCAGAAAAAAAAAATTGTAATGCTGGTTGAAAGTCTCATCACATCCCGATAGCAATCATTAAGTTAAGTGGTCTACATGTATTTATATATTCAATGGAAGGCATAGGACCAAGAAATGTTCTATCAAATCAAAACGCTCGGTCCGAGCGTTTTAATTGGCTTTCCTACCTGTCTGTCAACATAAGTATTTGCATACCTCTGCGCACCTGGCTCGCACAGACAGGATACGTCATCAGCGTGTTCACGCACGCTGTGCAGACAGAGCGAGAATGGCAGACAAACATCAACAACCCGATCTTCCTACAAGACTGGTATTGTAGTACTTTTTAAGTTTTCTCACCGGTGAATGACACATGATATAGCCCAGCAGTTCCCAATTCCAGTCCTCGCTCCCCCACGCTCTGCATATTTTGCATGTCTAGCTTAGTTAACACACCCGATTCAGATAACCAGCTCGTTAGAAGTGAGCTACGTGCATGAACTGTGTTTCGATCGATATGATCCCTACACAGTGTTCATTGCTCCCTACTCCCTGAGCAGGAGAAATACGTTGAAGTTTACTTAACTTCTCCTTCATGGATTTGCGCTGCGCAGCGTCTGGATGCGAGGGTGCGAGGACTGGAATTGGGAACCGCTGATGTAGCCTATTGTAATGTTGTCTCTGGTATTCTGGTCTGTGAGCGTATTGTGTTCAGGGGGCGTGCCTTTGGACGGCGATTGCAGGGAGGGAGGGACATTCGCTTTCAGTGCTATCAGGCTAAACCTTTTTACTAGTTATAGCAAGAAATAAACATGAACGAACATTAGAAGGTATCTTGTTTCAACCACAGATGATGTCAATACACACCATTTTTCAAGTTCAAGTCCACCAACGTTAATCTACTCTCCTGTCTGGTTTGTTTGTTTGTTTGGACAAAATGGTATTGGATTCTGCGTTATGATTGGTCAGATAGGCTGTCAATCAAACTCCTGGCAAAAAGTCAATTTCTCAGAACTGCTTTCTGCGTTACTGAGGTCTAAGGTTGAATTTCCAGCATTGCCAGACTTGAAGAAAGGTTGATTGTTTAATAGTAGATTAGCCTATCCTTTTTTACTTTTCTGTAACTTCTGCTTTTCCCATAGAGATGCAGCATTTGAGCGTTTCATGATACTGAATGAAAAAAATAATTTGCCTTTCGTATGGCATATATAAAAATGTGTGAAGAAGTCTACAGATGACCGTTGATATGTTTTGAAGGGTGTGAATACTAGTGAGCAATTCCATTTAGGGTTTGGTCAAGTGTCTAGGTAATTTACAAACTTGACAAAAACAAGCTTTAGAAAACAATGACTCACGTGAATTATTTCTGTTTTGTGGTAGGCTGCGCAATGTCATCTGGCCGTGAGTCTGTAGGGGATCTGATTCCCCCAGATATGCTGCAGGTGTTCCATGAGGAGTGGCAGGGTGGCAGGGGCAAACGGGGCAGGAGAAGGGCAGGATCCTTCAGCCGTGCTTTCAAGTGGTTGAAGAGCCAGCGCAGGAAAACTCGCCGACGCACTACAGAGATTCATGGAGACCTGCTCGCCGCTGGATCACCTGTAGAACTACCAAAATCTACACTTATAACAGGTAATACTTTTGCTAACATGTACTCCTAACAACAGTGTTTCCTTAAATGTCCATTATACTTCAATGGTGTAAGGGTTTTTGTTTACTAGTGGGCCTGTTTCTTTTTTTCTTTCTTGCTTGAAAGACTTGTTTTTATATTAGCCACTAGTTATTAGAGCTGTCAAAATTGCTGAAAAACTAAATTCGAATTTTGTACTTTAATATTATCAAAATTCGAATTGTATTCGAATTTAAAATGCATAATTTCAGTTAGGGTGAAGAAAAGCTTTTGGCTTCTCTCCTGAGGCCACAAGAGGGCGCATCATTCAAAGCATAAGATAACATGACTATCATGCGAAAAAAAAGTGCATAATGTTTATAAATCAATTATAATTAAGTTACTTAAACAACTATAAACAAAACAGCATCATATATGTATGCATAGTTTAATACAAAGGGCGGAAAGTCCAATCACACAGAGTACATTTTCATTTAAAAACATGAGATGCAGTGGAATGGGGAAAAACCCGCCATAAAGTCTCGATTATATGTTTTTTTCAAAGTTAAACTTGCATTAATTTTACATGGCTTTCTAAACATGCAGCTCTTTTGTGCGAGACGCGAGTGCAACAGTAACAGATGTCCGTCTAGAAAATGCGTGAAATATGCGTTCTGTGTGAACGGCTTGGTTTCAGTTTTGATGTAAACAAGATCATCTCCGCATTCCGTTCTCTTTTCAGCATATGTTTAATGAACAATGCGCAGCCGACAACATCTAGTGCGTTCAACTGGATAGGCTAGCAAAACATTATAATCAACGACACGTACATCGTCATCGCAATCTCGGCGCCGATGCTAAGGCTGCTCCTTAAAGTCTGGGATGAACCGGAATTGCTGCCGACTTTATTTAAGTGTAGTGGACGTATTTCCGCTGAAACGGATATGAATCGAGGGCATGGTTATTTTTCGCCTCCTCCTCTCTGTCTCTCAATCATAGCAATTAACGGTGGAGGGGGGTGTGTTTAAGGATTCTCTGGTCAAGCCATCAAAACTGATGTCATCAGAAAAGGAAGGCCATTCCAGAGCAGAAGTAAATGTTCAGATTTTGATTAAAGATTACCAAGACAAACAATTTTTTTCAGCGGATTAACTTGCACGGATAAATTGTTCACATCATTTCTAGCAATGTGCGCTAGTAAAGTAAATAAAATACATTTTGATTTCATGCGGACTTTAACGCACACCTAAAAATGTGGATTTTTATTTTAAATTTGACGAATATTCGAAAAAAAAATTGACAGCCCTATTAGTTATAACATAAACTGGTTCTGTAAGCAGATGAGTCTCAGGGAAATTAAAGTAAGAAAGGGGAAGTGCAGCTTGGCTAATGAAAGGTATGTTGTGTTGGAACCAGTGTGTGTTGGAAATGAATGTAGGAAGCAAGCAGCAACAACACCACGAATAAACCCATCTATAAATGTACATTTAAATGTATGCATTTGACAGACGCTTTTATCCAGAGTGACTTGTATTGCATTCTTACTATACATTTTATCAGTTCATGCATTCCCTGGGAATCAAAGCTAGTGACCTTGGCGTTGTTAGTACCATTTTGCTATATGAAAATACTTACATTTTACTGCAATATTCTTATTTGCAAATGTCAAAAATTCAAAGTAATATAAGTTATGCCCTGGTGGAAAATATCTCTCAACCATTTTGTTGCGTTTGATACAGCAACATGGCAACTAATCTAACCTAACTACTGTACTGAAAGTGGGAGATTCAGTTAGTTTTTTATTTAAATAGTGTTTAAAAAGTATTTGATATTCAACATTTTGTTATCTGTCTTTGTATTGCCCAACTAGTAGCTAAATGTTGGGTATATGTTTTAGAAATGATTTCAGTAGTGGGTAATGTGTGCAGAGTCTGCAGACATTCAATCATTTCAGTTCAGACAGTGTAATTAGTAGAGTAATCCTTTTACAATCTTGAAGAAGTGATTAGTTTGGGTAACTGGTTTTCAGCGTTATCCAGCATTTTGGTTTTAATGCAGCAGTGAGCAGCTTTAATAATAAATAAGAATATCTTTCATATCTTTTACGAAATAATATCTTTTTAAGAATATATTTTTTCTAGTTGTTTTGATATTTTCACTCCTAATTATTCATTTCTGTTTATTCCTTGTTTGTTGGACCAGAGAAGGGAAGGCTGACACATCAAATGACCCTTAAACTTGAGATATGTCTCTCAAATACCTATTATTAGGTGTATGTGTGCCGAGAGAAGTCTAGAAAATGTTTGCTTTATGTTTATCGCAAAGTCCTGAGTTTTCCGGGCTGGAATTTCAACACGCCACAAAGATAAAATTTGGCCTCTGCTTGAGGTCATTTTAAGTACTCGCATTGTGTGTACGACGCTTAAGTGTTTATTTAAAAGTGAGCAGTACATTGGTGTTGGAGCTTGGGATCAGAACCAGGATTGAATGGATGTGAATTATGCCTTGTTTATGTTTTTGTTTTTTTTGTGCATTGTGTGCTAAGCAGAGGATGAATGCGAAGGTTCCACATGGGATGTAATAGCAGGAAGACCTTTGTGAGACCACACCTCAACCCCACCCATTTACTGAAGCATGAATCCACTCTCACACACACACACACACACACACACACATGGGCTGACAGAACAGACTGCAGCTTTTCTTAATGATTGATATCATGCATAACCACAAAAAATAAACAGCTTTTTTTGTGATTGTCCTGAGGGTGCGGTACCTACCTGCTGCCGAAGACCGTACAAAAAGAAACAGGATGGATTATTTAAACCCTTCACAGTCACCCTGAAATTAGGCTGTAATTAAATAGGCAGTGTGTGCAGACCATCATGACACAATTAGTATTACACACTGGAGAATGTGACTCACAGTTGATTTCAGTAAGTTTTGATGTAGCATATTGCTAATCTAATGGCATGATACTCTAAAACTGATTATTTTTGTATTTTTATAAAACAAAGATTTATAAATACTTTTCATTACTGAGTTTATTGCTGGGGATTATGGGATTGTCTTCTCAGTAAAGGACATATGCAGTGCTACTTTAGCTCTATTTGGCTAAAAGTAGGGACAATATTCTTAACTTTTGGAGCTTGCTTTGCATCTGTAGAGCATCTATGATGTTTTAAAATGCTGTTTATGTAGTGTTTTATCATCTGTTGTTTCGAGTGTGTGATGTGATTAATCTGGGTTCTTGTGAATGACCTTCTGTGTTGATTTTAAGAATGTGTCAGTTTAAAAACACAAAATCTTACAGTGTGTTTTGAAACTTGATTAGATTATCTAGTGCTGCTTCCTTCCGATATGGAGTTGACGTTCAGTCTCCGTTAGTGAATTGATTAGATTAGTTTGTCTGGGTTGCACTTTGTTGTCTTGTGACCAGTTTTATTTTTACGTTATTACGTTTATTTTGACACAACTAAATAATTATTGGATTACAATAATAAAAACGTGCAGTATAAATTTTTTTTATAATTACTATTATAATATACACTACTTTTCAACAGTTTGGAGTCTGTACTTTTTTTGTCTTTGGAAAAAAGTGTGCATTTGTTTTGACAAAAGTAAAAACAGTAATATTGTGCAATATTATTACAATTTTAAAGGGGTCATATGATGCGATTTCAAGTTTCCCTTTCTCTTTGGAGTGTTACAAGCTGATTGTGCATAGATAAGATCCCTGAAGTTGCAAAGACTAAAGTCTCAAAACCAAAGAGATATTCTTTATCAAAGTTAAGACTCTGCCACGCCCCCCTAAAACGGCTCGTTCTAACACGCCCCCACATATCTACCTCACTATGTGGAAATTTTTGCATAATGCGGCCCAAATGTGCACGCAAAGAAAGAAGGCGTGGTTTCAGTAATCGCAGTAGTGTTGAAGCAGCCATGTCAGGGAGACGGTGCGTTTTTATGTGTGAAGTGACGTGTGGCCAAGTATGGTGACCCATACTCGGAATTAGTGCTCTGCATTAACCCATCCAAAGTGCACACACACACAGCGTGAACACACACAAACAGCAGTGAACACACACCCGGCATTCTGAAAGTAGATGCATTTAGGAATCTTTAGATTACTTACAACAGAACAGCAATGCATTTATGGACGACCGTTTCGTGAACCTAGGAGAGGAGAAAATTCTGACTTTGCTATGACAATCTGGCGCTTCTGAATCAGCTACTGTTTTGTCATTAGTTTAAGTATTTGCTATTGACTGTTCAAATGTGGAGCTTTGCGCATCGTGTGTGTGTGTATGTGTGTGTGTGAGCGTGCGCGCGCGCGCGTGTGTGTGAGAAGAGCGAGAGAGAGAGAGAGAGGGCGAGAGAGATAGACAGGGGTCAAGTCACAGTGGAGTTACGCGGTCTTAACCGCTGGCGTGTGTGTACTGCAAATACATACCAGCTTCATCACTGTGTCTGTCACTTGACTCTGTTCCCCTTTCGGGCTCTGTGTTCGGCCAATCACATTGCACTGGGTAAGCTGGCCAATCAGAGAAGACTGCGCTTGTCGGAAGGAGGGACTTGTAGAAAACGAAGCGTTTGAGAGAGGCGGGGCATAGAGGACCTACAATAATGTACAGTATTTGAAAAATAATGTTTATTTTTTTTACATTAAAGCATGTCAACATATTCTGTTACACCAAATACACAAAATAATGATCTTTAAAAAACATAGACCACTTTAAAATAACAGTTTTCTATTTTATTATATTTTAATATGTAATTTCTTACTGCGATGGCAAAGCATAATTTTCAGCATATAAAATTTTATTTGATATAAAATTATATAAAATTTAAAATAACTTTTAGAACCTTTTTTAACATCATAAATGTATTTACTTCAATTAAATCCATCCTTGCTGAATAAAAGTATTAATTTCTATTCATTTCTAATTTCTTTCTTTTTGTCTGATTTAATCTGACTAAATCAACCAGACTACAGTAGAAGTAATTTTAATGTTCAGATTAGGTAGAAATAGCTCCTTAAGTTAACAACTGCATAATTTTTTAATTTTAGTGCCTGAAGAAAGAAACCACACATCATATTTTAGTGGTTCTTTGGATGTTTTATGCTTTGAAAACATTTGTACCCGTGAGGCCCATTTTCGTGATCTCCCCTAAGGCTCCAAAAACCAGCCCAAGTTACACCAACATTTATTATTTAGGGCTAGGGGCTTGTTCGTGCCCTAAATATGAGCAATTGGAATAGTAATGCTTACTTTAGCAAGCGCCACTAATAAGAGTGTCACACAGCTACTGAGAACACATACATAATATTGTGTTTTGCATCCTGTATCCCAGACCTTGCAATGTCAAAACATCCTGTGGGATATTGCTGGTTTAGTCTGAACAAAGAGCTGTTACCTTAAACCCATTTCCTATGAAATGTTCCATTTTTACACACACACACAGCTTTTTCCAATGTTTTTGACATCTCCTGTTGGAAGTTACGCGCTTGCCAAGGGTTACCCACAAAATCCTGACCTTTCTTCTGACTTTCCTTTTCAACTCCTCATGAGAAATGCCAGTCATTCCTCAACACCTTTTTGAACACTACTAGGCGTGTTTCCATTACCCTTCAAATTGCGCAAATTGAAATTGCGATTTGAAAATACACCTAATGGAAAACGCGTCAATTTCGCAAAAACGCCCATATATCGCAAAAAAGTTTTTACGCTCACATGAGGTGGCTTTTCAGGCAATGTGAAAAAGGAACAATTCGCAAAACTGCAATGGAAACAGCTTTTTCGCATTTACAGGTCACATGGTGTAAGTCATATGATCAGTGTTGGGGAAAGTTACTTTTAAAATTAATGCATTACAATATTGCGTTACTCCATAAAAAAGTAACCAATTACGATTTCTGACAGTTTGTGCAGAAATTCTTTGGTTATGCAAACCGATTGTTGCAGCAGCTGTCCGGGTGGCTGGTCTCAGACGATCTTGGAGGTGAAGATGTTGGATGTGGAGGTCCTAGGCTGGTGTGGTTACACATGGTCTGCGGTTGTGAGGCCGGTTGGATGTACTGCCAAATTCTCTGAAAAGCCTTTGGGGACGGCTTATGGTAGAGAAATTAACATTCAATTCACGGGCAACAGCTCTGGTGGACATTCCTGCAGTCAGCATGCCAATTGCACGCTCCCTCAAAACTTGCGACATCTGTGGCATTGTGCTGTGTGATAAAACTGCACATTTTATAGTGGTCTTTTATTTTGGCCAGACTAAGGCACACCTGTGCAATAATCATACCGTCTAATCAGCATCTTGATATGCCACACCTGTGAGGTGGATGGATTATCTCGGCAAAGGAGAAACGCTCACTAACACAGATTTAGACAGATATGTGAACAATATTTGAGAGAAATAGGAAATAGAAAAAGTCTTAGATCTTTGAGTACAGCTCATGAAAAATGGGGGCAAAAAACAAAAGTGTTGCGTTTATAATATTGTTCAGTGTATATTAGGTATGGTTGAACGGGATCATCGAAGGTCAGAAGCAAAGACATTGGGTAATAGAATGGGATTAAATACATAAAGGTTATTTGTGTTATTTAACATATTTAATTATTGCAGGTCATATTCTGAGTTGCATTAATTTTTATTCATTTTGCGGAATACTGAATCTGTGTTTTTTTGGGGGGGGGTTTTGTGAGTGGTGATTAAAGGGTTAGTTCACCCAAAAATGAAATTAGGCTGCGTTTTACTCACCCCAAATACATCCTAGGTGTAATGACTTTCTTCTTTCAGACGAATCCAGTCGGAGTTAATAAAAAACTGTCTTTGATCTTTCAAGCTATTTAATCCCACTCAGTGGGTGTTGCATTGCTTCAGTCCAAAAGACATGAAATAAAAAGCACCTTTCCATAAAAAAAAAAAAAGTGTCTCACACGGCCTCCTGTAGCGAATCGTTTTTGTAAGAAAAATATCCATATTCAAAAGTAATAATCACTTGAATCTAGCTTGCACTCACTGTTGTAACAGAAGCAGTTCCGCCGGAAATACGTATGAGGTCAGCTTTGCGCATGAACCACTCACAAGTGACGCAGCGGAGAGATCTAAACAAACAACGGTCACTATTAGTAGTACAGAGAAATGAGAATTTGTAAAGAAGAAGTCGGAGGATTTCGGAATAAGCCAAGGGAGACTGTTTTCCTTGCTAAAAAGTTAAGGAAACTTTGATTCTTGATCCTGTAAACAAACGTTGGGGGGGTTTTTTTTTTTTTTCGATGTGGACCACGGGCATGGGCGCCCCAACGCTAACCTCATACGTCATCCTCCCGGAACTGCTTCTGTGTACAACTGCGGGCGCAAGCTAGATTAAAGTGATTATTAAGTTTTGAATATGGATATTTGTCTTACAAAAAAACATCGATTCGCTACAGGAGGCCTTTGTCACCCCCCGGAGCCGTGTGAGACAATTGTTTTTTTTGGAAATGTGCTTTTTATTTCACGTCTTTTGTACAGAAGCAATGAAACACCCGATGAGTGCAACGATAGAGCTTGAAAGATCAAAGACAATTGTGTATATAACTCCGACTGGATTAGTCTGAAAAAAGAAAGTCAAATACACCTAGGATGCATCGAGGGTGAGTAAAAAACAGGCTCATTTTAATTTTTGGGTGAACTAACCCTTTAATGCATATTCATATTTATTTTAGAACTACATTAACATCTTCTGATTTCTCTCAACATGTCGACACCAGAGCTGTGAATCAATAAATTGGAAAAAAAAAGTAACTCACTTATTTGAAAAAGTAACTCCGAGATTCTCTTGTAAATTAAAAAGTAATGCGTACTTTACTAGTTACTTGAAAAAAGTAATCTGATTACGTAACTCGCGTTACTTGTAATGCGTTACCCCCAACACTGCATATGATCATTCTTCAATGTACTATAACTTCCAAGAAACGCATCATACGTGGCTTCTCTCCAGTATAAGGGGCTTTCCCTACCATTAATGCTTAGACAATTTACACTGCACACGTCTGCGGTGCAGTGTGGCTCTGATACGGCCACTGAAGCTGATTGCGGCCACACTGCTTGTTTATTCCAGAATCCAGCTGCGCCCCGCACGTTTCTGAAGCGGCTCTGTGCTGCTTCTGTAAAGATGCACGCATACACCTCCTTTGAATAAATAGAGTCAAAATCCCACCAAAATCCGTTGCCATGACTTATCGCGAGAGGCAAAAGGTTATGTTTTAGTCGCATAACATTGGTTAATGGAAACGCTGTCATTTCGCAATACTTTTTTATCGACATTTATAAAATATCGCCAAAGTTTTGCGCAAATCTGTAATGTAAACGCGCCGTCCCTGTGACCGTTTGAGACATGAAGACAGACAGAGTTTATGTGTGCGTTTGTTTATTGTTACGTGTGGGCGTGTTTGTGCAGAATTCCATACCTTCCTGAGCTTTGCCCTGGAGATTCTGACACCATAAACAGGTGTAAAGTTGGGAAACTGGTTCTCTGCTTGGCTGTTTCTCTGTTTTCAGTTCTTGTGAACAGAACCCAGCTCTATGCCAGAACTAGACTGATTCAGAGGGACTTTTAATATTGCTCTTTCTTCCAAAAAATAACTTTTTTTTAAGTCATATTTTTTTAGAATATGTCTAACATTCATATTTAGCTTTGTATGCGTGTGTAGCCCCTTCAAGTGTTAGGTTGTAAAGTGCTGATTTCAAAGCTGTTTCAGCTTGCACTTGGTCTGAATTTAAACTGGTCTAAAAATTTGTTGTTTTTTTAATAATAATTGCATCATAGACTAGCAGTTATCTATCCTCAGTTTTGTGATGCTCAGCTGATTTTAATTACTGGATTCCTCCCAGTAATTAAATAAGATATAAAAGTTCATCCTTACTCACACTTGCCTTAGTCTGTCGCACAGATATGAGCTTAGTTAGCATCAGTTCTGTCACACAAAAACATGCTAAAACAACTTGAGTTCTGTCACGCATCAAATAAGCTTTCAGTTTCATTGAACAGAAAATGCGCTAAATCAGTCTTTGGTTCTGTCGCACAGAAACACGCTAGTCCATCACGCAGACAAACGTTAAGTCAGCTTTCAGTTCTGTCGCACAGAAACACCCTGGTCTGTTACACAGACAAACGTTAAGTCAGTTCTGATGGACAGACGCATTAAGTCAGCTTTCAATCACTAGTCTGTCACACAGACACTCGCTTCTAGTTCAGCGTCAGACACTTGCTCGACAGCTTCAAAATTTAAATGGTCGCACAGATACTCTCTTAAGATGGCCTTCTAGTTCATCACAAAAACTTACACAGGACAGCTTTCAAACAGATTAAAGGATTAAACAAATCCGATTGTTCCACACACAAATTTCACTTCAGATCCAGTTTCGTGATCTTGAACAATTCACCGCATCGGAGTGGAAGTGACTTCAGAACAATACAGTCGATATCAGCCCTCCCTACATGAAGGAGTGTGACATCAGTAAGATCAAGCATCTTCATCATCTGGACATTCTTCACTCTCCATTCATCTCAATGTGTCTTCACAAGCTAAGATCTTTTCAGTTTTGTTTGATATACATCAGTTTTCTGTTATACCCTCACCAATCGCCTTACCAGAGAACAGCATTGCCGATTATAATTGAAAATTGCTTCGAAATATGCTTTCTCCGCTTGCTGAGACAAGAGAGCATCCACAATAGTTAAGATTGGACAGAGAATCAGAAGGGCCTAAACAAAGACTTATCCATGAGTGTGAGAGGGCACAAACCAATGTCTGCTGATGGTTCGAGGACAGATGATTGAGGAAGTGCAGCAGTTTATCTAGTTGTGAGCATAGTGGTAATTGTAAAAGGTAAAGAGGCAGAATATGGAGCTACTCCCTTTAATATCAAGGCACGCCACCTCTTCCAACCTTTCAGGGAGCTGTGCTTAATCAAACAAGAGTGGTCCTGACTGAAATGTAGTTTGATTGACGAATGGCGCTCAAACGTAGTTCAGGCAGAACACGGCGTGACAGCCAGCATCAGCTGACGCCCGTCTGATTGTAATTCCTCCCATTACAATTAAATAAGATATATATAAATTAATCCGAAATTCACACTTGCACAGACATGCGCTTACCCTCCTCCATCCCCAACTCCTCCTTATACAGGCAGGCATGATCACTTGAGGATCTGAGCATGAGCATCTTGTCCACGGGAAATCATCTGTCAGCTAATCATTGCTTAATCTTGTCCGGTCTCATTTACAGATCTGTATCACTCCTGCATGGAATTTTACATCTTTTGCATACAAAAAAATCTGGTAATTGCATTAGGCTTTGGGGGTTTCAAGCCTCAGTTAGGTTTGCTTGTGGACAGCTCAGAATCTGACCCCTTCAGAGCAAAGCCTGCCACCAAAATAATGTTCAGGACCTCTACAATAATCTTAATCAAAATCTCACTCAGGAAAGAGTGGTCCTGACTGACATGTATTATTTATTGATTTATGCAGTGATTGTACCTCTTCTGTGTGCGTTTAACTGATGAAATGGCAAATATTACGTTACTGTAATGTGATACAGGTGTGGCAGACAGAGGCCTTTCCTTACCACTTGCTGAAAATCAAAATCGAAACTCCGGTTGTGTGCATGTGTAATAAACCTGTAATCAGTCAACTTACTTTTCAAAGACTTTTGTATCAACTTTAGCTGAGGGATGTTTGCCTCAGTTAACCTTTACCTGCATTGTGAATGGATAATGCCTCAGAGACAAACGGCCAGTTTTTCCATGGGAGATTAAGTTTAAGGCCTGTTTTATACATCTCATGTCCGCAGCAGCACCTTTTCATTTCATTGCTCGCATGAACAGGTTATAGCATTCATGCTGCATGTTTACGCAGAAGCAGCTCTACATGCAGAGTTTCATCACTGAGCCTGTTTGTGCTAGGCGTCACACTGAACGCAGCAGAAAATGCACTTAGCATACGTAACACAGTCTTTTGCAATATACTGTGGACTTTTATACAGCAACAAGAAATATGGAGAAAACCACTCACTCATTGTTTGATAAAAGATGTCTGTCAGGATTGATGTTAAGTAAGTCTGATTGAATACAAACTATTGAAGCAGTTTATAGTCTTTAAAGTTTGAGTTCTGTGTAAGTCTTTGAATAATTTGATGTCAATGAATGTTAGATTTCAACCCATTTTTTAATTTACAGCATTTATCAAAGAAAATACTCGGTGTGTAAATCAGAAATCACTTTTTCTGCGTTAAATTAATAAAATTATTAAATAATTCTTTAAGCCTTTCTTACTGTTAAAGACGATGAACAAGATATTGATGCCAATATAGATACCTATTTTTTAGATAAAATTGCTGAAGATTTCTTCCAACACAATTATTTTAATGCTAAATAAATAATGCAGCATTAATGTTAACATAATAAAATATAAAATCAAATATGTTTTATTTAAAGCTGCAGTCCGTAACTTTTTTTGGTTAAAAATTATCAGAAATCAATATTTAAGCAAGTGCATAACTAGCCAGTGTTCAAAACCATCTCCTTACCTTAGCCCGATTCACAACAGTAAGCTTATAATAATGTTTTCTAATTCGAGTGGTACGGATAGGTTTTCGTAGGAAATTCGAGCATGGCACTGCGTCATTACATCACGTCTGTAAAAATAAAGAAGTTATCCCGGCTACTAGGATATCACATGTGAGGATCCTGCAGGTGGCCGATAGTTTATAGCCTTTTCTCACAGCAGTCAGAATAATTAAATGAATCATTTTGATGGCGGATTGTAATCCAGAAAGGAGTATGTGTTTTATGAAACACATGTGAATGAAATTAAAATATATTCCAGTTTTAAATGTGCTTCTGATTACAAATAGCCTGGGCTTACAAAGATTTGTATTTGAAAGAAAACCACTTCGAAGGGAGCATAATTTGCTTTTTAGTTAAAAGAATTCCTTAATATGAAATTCGAAGAGTATGACAATTAGAGATTAGAGAAATTGAAATCTACTCTCTTATACACACTATATTCACATAGTCACGTAATTTTTTTAAAAAAAGTGACGTGACATGTGGCCAAGTATGGTAACCCATACTTGGAATTTGTCCTCTGCGTTTAACCCATCAAAGTGCACACACACAGCAGTGAACACACACAAACCTGAACACACACCGGAGCAGTGGGCAGCCATTTATGCTGCGGCGCCCCGGGGAGCAGTTGGGCGTTCGGTGCCTTGCTCAAGGGCACCTCAGTCGTGGTATTGAAGGTGGGAGAGAGTGACTTGTCTATAAGCAATGCTGATGTTGTTAACATTGACAATTTGAAAATAAAGTATAACAATAATAATATTTGCACGGTTTGATGTGATATGAGCTAACCGTTCGTTAGATTTAATCACCATTGGCGCGATTTATTGTAATGCTTTTTTTCATCAGTTGGTCAGAACAAATGTGGCAGAATTGTTACTTGTTCAGATGACAATATCCAGTGAAAATTCTTATTTTGGTCATATATTTCAAGACGTAGGCTAGAATCTGTGATTGCAAAGTACAGTAAATATCCACACCGGTGCGGTGACTGACTGCCACATACTCCTCAGAACATTAGATTCATCCGTGCTGGAGCTGTGCCAACTCGCAACCCACACAAGCAAGATAATTCCGCACATAGCTACAATTGCAGGTTTTCAAACAGAGATGACGACAAAGAGACAAAACTTACGGACTGCAGCTTTAAATGTAGAAAGTGTAAAATAGATTAATATAATATATATAGGTTATAAATACATGAAAAAAATAAATATAAAATAATTATAATTAATGATTTAATTATAAATAAATTATAGAATAATAAATAAATTGCTACATTTTCTTGCTAAAAATCATAAAATCATGATATCATAGAATATTTAACACTTTCATTTGCATTTTTTTTTTATATATTTATAAATGGACATGAAAGCTCAAAAAGTACTTGCACAACCTATGAAAGCTCAATGTATACATTGATGTGAGATGTGAGAAAGCTGGTGACTTTATACAACGAAAACAAAAGCAGTCTTTTTATATGACATGAAAACAGCCCCAATGTGCTGCCCCCAACTGCCCAAATTCAGCACAGTCAGGGCAGGGCTGTCTTAATCTCATTGGCAGCACACAAATTGCCTCTGGGATCTGGCTGCCAGTGATGAGAACTACACTGTGTGTTTACATTGCTAATCTCTATCATTCATTTTAGCACATTGTGTTCCTCTTTCATTCTTTTGCTTCTCAGTCTCTTCACCTTTGATTCGACTTTACTGATTCCTCTTGGATTAAATGTTTAATAACCTTTATTCAATCTACTCTGAAGGACAGCAGCATCAGGTGCCAGGATAAAGTCTCTCGTTGCGATAAAGTCAAGTTTTTCTTTTTTGTTTATTTTTTTAATACAAAACCTGAGATAAGCTGATGTTTTTCTGTTGTTTTATTTTTGAGGGGTTTTGCTTTCAAAAGAAAGCCACAACCACCATAATACATTAGGTTTAGTTTGATGATAAAGGTAAAGCTGCTCGAGGAGTCTGTGTGAGTTTTATCCTGTTTGAGACTCCTTGCAGCTGTTCTGACATCTGCGCTCAGCAGGTCCAGGCATGCCCAATCTTTCTCATTCTGTGCTGCTTTTATTTGGCTTTCTCAGAAGGTTATCAGAGTTTTTAGAAAGTCTCTGAACTACTGAGGATACATTCAAAGTTGATCAGGTCATGGTACAGATTATACAACCTTTAGACAGCAACACAATACTGTGCACACATACATACTTGCATGCTCACAAGGAGTATTTACTATTAGATTACAGCTTTCAATTTTTTTTTTTTACTGTTGTGGATTTAAAATTGTCTTTCTGGACTGGAGCTTATGTTTTCTGTCATAAATACTGAACACTCATCTCATCGTATTGCTGCCATTTTATAAAAGCAGGAGGACATTAGGCATTTGCATCATGCTTGAGAATGCCATCTCTCTTGGCTTTAGGTATGTTCCTCAGGGCTGAAAAGATGACCTCTGTGGCTGTTCAACTATTTTATTTGTTTAAAACCATTGCTAGGAACATTTTATCTGTGGTTTGGCTGTCTGTATCTAAAAACGCACATATATCACTAGTGAGACAAACAAAGTACTCCACCAAGGCTCAGACATATCAACGGTCAGAGAAAAGTTCTATCCTCTTTCTAACACTCTTTCATTTTTGTTTTGTTCATTCTTCTTAATTTTTTGGTTCTTTAACTTTGTAGTTCTAGAAGGAATTAATTCCCATCTGAAAAAAAGAAGTGAATGTAAAGAATAAAACTGTTAAAGGGGTCATATGATGCGATTTCAAGTTTTCCTTTCTCTTTGGAGTGTTACAAGCTGATTGTGCATAGATCCCTGAAGTTGCAAAGACTAAAGTCTCAAAACCAAAGAGATATTCTTTATAAAAGTTAAGACTCTGCCACGCCCCCCTAAAACGGCTCGTTCTTAACACGCCTCACATATCTACGTCACTATGTGGAAATATTTGGGAATATATCCGTCTGAAAAGTAGAGCATGTAGGAATCTTGAAGATTTACTTACACAGAAACAGACAATGCATTTATGGACGACCGTTCGTTGAACTAGGTAGGAGGGAGTAATTCGGACTGCTATTGACAATCTGGCGCTTCGAATCAGCTAATGTTTTGTTCTTATATTTTCAAAGGTATTTGCTATTATGAAGTCTTTCAAATGCAGAGTTTGAGCTCGTGGGTGTGTGTGTGTGTGTGTGTCTTGTGAATTGTGTGTGTGTGTAACGAGCGACCGGAGATCGAAGAGGAGAGATGCGCTGTCAAGATGAGAGAGGCGTACATTCAGACGAGTGCTTGCGGTGTTTGGCCTATCAACATGCACTGGGTCAGCTGGCCAATCAGAGCAGACTGCGCTTGTCGGAAGGAGGGACTTTGTAGAAAACGAAGCGTTTGAGAGAGGCGGGGCATAGAGGACCTACAATAATGTACAGTATTGAAAAATAATGTGTTTTCTGAACATTAAAGCATGTCAACATATTCTGTTACACCAAATACACAAAATAAGGATCTTTAAAAAAAGCATCATATGACCCCTTTAAACATCATTGTAACTCTTACAGGTTGTCTTCTCTTGCTGTGATTAATAAAGCTGGATGAGGAAGGCCAGTCACATGGGATAAATGGGTAGGCGGGGCTTTCTGGGCTGTAGGGCATGTCTGGCCTGGTTTGGAGGTGCATTGAGATTGAGATGGGCTGAGGTTGGATTTTAGCATTCCAGAGATCAACTAGAAATTAATAATTTAAGTGCAATATTAAATAGGAAAGTGTGACGTGTCAGACTCAGTCTCAAATGTAGAACTGTTACGCAACTCTTTGCAAGGATTAATAATTGCTATTTGTTGTTTTACTCCGTTTATGAAAAGAAAAACTTGTCTTTTGTTCTCCAGGTTGAGCAACAAGTTTCCCCTTAAGCATACCTGTGACCTCACAGTTCCTTTGTTCTCCTACTCCATCTAGTGGTGCTTTGACAAAAGCACTGTAAATGTGTCATAAATGTAGTCCTAAATGACGATGGTACTTTACTTTTCCAAGTTTTAAGCATTTTATTTTCATATTCACATGATTCATATTTATATTCATATTGAGTGAAGAGTATGTTTACTACAACCTAGAGCCTTAAGAAACAGTACATAATCTATAACTACTTTTTTCTGCAGTTACACTCTTGATCTAGCTTTTGTACTCCCTTGGTTTACTTTACTAAAGCTTTCTAAATAATGTTTGTTAGTTAGTGAAGCTTTTCACTCTAAGATTAGTCTTTACTAAAGAGTGTGCCAGCACACACGGAGGATGTGATCAGTTTAAACTCCTGTGGTACTGCAGATATGGTGGTGTTGCTAAATCAAAATGACTGTTCTCTTCTGTCCATCTTTAAAACAAAAGGTAGGTCTTTGTCAGATTTTGTTAGATGTCACATTTTGGTTAAATTGACTGGAAAGCTTTTTACAGTAGCTGTCTGTCTTATGCATATGTTCTTAATTAATTTCTCATTTTCAATATGCGTTTTCAATAATGTAAAGTCATGTGTACATTTAAAGGCTGAATGATGAGTTTGTGAAAGTATTCTGTTTTTAACATTTTTAAAAGTTTGTTCTGCAAAGGTTGTTATCAGTATTTTGCCTGGTGAATAATTGTGTGGTTATCGTAGTACAGTACATTACAAACATAGCATTTCTATCAGGAGATGCTATGGATGGAAATAGTATGAAACCATTCAAAAAATGCTTCAGAAGACCCAAATGACCAGAAAATAATGAGTGAATCAGCTGGTTGAAATCAGGACACATGGTTAATTTGAGCATGGTCTTTGTACATTTAGCATGGTAATTGATTTTGCTTTAGCTTTAGTTGTTACTGAAACTGAGCTACCTTAGATCAGATAAGTTGCTATATTATTTGCTTGCAAGCATTTTTCTTTGTGTACTTTTAAACATCCAAGCCCTGTACATTTGAAACATCCCATACTGGATTTGACATCTGAATATATATTAAATATTATATGTAATTATTTGTAATTATCTCTGCAGGCCCTAAAGAAGCAGTTGTGGGTGCTATTTCTGTTCAGGAGTTCCAAGAAAATGTGTTTGTGGAGGGTAATCGGCCTAAATATGCGTTGGACCTGCAAACAGAGGCCCAGCAGGGCCTTAAAATGCAGCAGCAAGAGGGTGAGAAAAGTAAAAAATCAGTCTGTTTAAATTGCACACTTTCTTTTACTCTGAACCAAGCACATGCTTTTCTTCAACATACAGCAGTTTATTTTATTTGGTTAAGAGGTGATGTTTTATGTTCCAGATGATAGGAATGGGATTGATTACCCTGATGACCAAAGTATGATTGTAAGTGATCCTCCATGCATCAATCAATCTTCAGTTCCTGTTATGAATGGTTATTTCTGTTCCCACCATAGTGACAGCCTGGTTTTTAAATTGTGCACATAAGCAGTTCTATAAGTGCAATATATCACTGACTACTTTTAAATTGTGGACGAATTATTATAAATTTGGAAGGTTAACCATGCTGTTGTTTGCTTTAGTCAACAGTAACAGCTCAGACTGAAGACAGCATGGCCTTCAGTGAGCTGAGAGGCTTTGAGTCTGAGAGCACAGCTGCTGATTCTGTTTCGATGCACTCATCCATTTCCTCACGATCAACACGCTCAGGACTCAAACGCCAAGGTGACACTTCACACATAAATTGATTCATATAATTTTTTCATAAAAACATCTTGGCCTGGTAAAGATACATCCATAAAGTGATTTAAGCATTCATGTTACATATGCATTGTCAGAGCAACATTGTTTTCTGTTTCCTTTCTCCAGCCTCAACATTCAGACCTCTGAAGCCAGATAAGACTGCAGCGAAGTCAAAATCTCATTGGAGACATGTGAGAACTGTTGTAGGAATTCCTCGACACATCCAGAGAGAACTGGGTATGTTTGCTGCAGTCTTCTATAGTGCAGAGAATGTCTAGAGATATTTAGTGGAAAACTTATGTTTATGTATATTTTATTTTTGCATATTTCATATCTGAAGGGTTGGACAGGGCAGCATGGATCACCACCAATCCTCTTGATGGTCAGCTGTCCAATGGAGACATGATCATACCCGCCATCATTTCCACTGTGGATGGTGTGTCTTCCAGCTCTGAACAAGAAAGTGTACAAGACCATCTACAAGGCGTGCAGAACATGTACACAGTTAAAGAAAACAACACAGAGCTCCCCACACTGACAAAACCCAAAGATGACATCCTCCAAGGGCTCATGAACCATTCTGTAGATCCAGAAAAGTCAGGAGCAGGCATTCTAGGTGTTCCTTGGACAGAGAACCCAACCAGTGTGGTGATGTCCATCTCACCTCAGGCCACATACATGTCTAAAATCATTCCAAATGCTGTTCTTCCACCATCTGTGGATGTTGTGGAACTCAGTCGCAGCCAAAGTCGCAGCAGTGTCCGAACCGTCAGCAAGAGCAGTCTGGTGTCAGCCAGCCCAGCATCCACACGTGCTTCCTCCAGAGTCTCTTCACATCGTTCCACAACCTGCTCGAACTACTCTGGGTGGAGCCACTCAGGATCATCAGAAACGCTAGTATCCGATTCTTCTACCATCTCCAGCAGTAGCACTCCCCGTGTGGCCAGCAGAGGGAGTCAGGTTGAGAACATGGATAGACCAGCCAAGCTGAACAATGATGGTTCCCATGTTAAAACTACTCATGTGAATGGGGGCTCTACAGAGGAGGAGGATAGCAGAAAAACAGGATCTGCTGCTGCTTTCACACGTAACCTATCAGTGATTAAATGGGGAAAGAAACCTCCAGCTCCTCCCAGCAGGTCATACTCTTTACACAATGTGAAACAGGCCTGGAAGGCATCTGAGAGTAATACCTACTTGGCTGATGTCAGCACTCCAGATGAGTCACCATACCCTGGTGTAATTTCTATATCTAAAACGAAGGCCACCGCTCACGAATTGAGCCCTAAGATAGGCATACTTCCCTCCAATGGACCCACAACTGTCACATCAAAGGAGAGCCAGCCAGTTGGCACAGACAAGAAAATGATGTTAGCTGAGCTTAAGATATGCAGAAATAACCTTCAAGTGTCTTCCATTGATGCACCCCATTCATACACAAATGGAACCAGTAAGCTTGCTGAACTTAAGAACACCCTTTTGTCAAAATGCCTAATTAATAGTAACAGTTCCTCCCCAGCTGTAATGGCTCTCCGATCTCTGTTAGAGATTCCCACCCATCCCAAAGTACTGGCTCCGCCAGCTCCTCCTCCTGAGACCTGGGCTCACAACCAGCGGACTTTTGAACTGCTGTGTGGACCAGGACCTGTTAACTATGCACGCTGGGCCAAAAAGAGAGGTCTTAAAATAGCAGATGAACCAGATGTAGCCTTGGCAAATGCTGACAGAGTAAACGCAACATATCTATTGCAGCCAGTAGAGATAAAAGGTAAAATTGAATCCATAGCTCCACTTGCTTGTGTTGCCCCATCTCCATCACCTCCCCCAGAACATTGCCCACCAATACCATTCAACAGCCAAGCCAAACCTCCTCCGCCCCCTCCAGATTTTGTTCCTTCAACTCCTACACTAGCTGCCAAAGCAATAAAGGACTTAACTACTTGGATCCCTCCACCTCCTCTGTTTCTTCCTCCGGCGCCTCCAGTAGGTACGGCTTCGGCAACTCCTGTCGCTGTGCAAAATGATACCGACTTCCCTCCACCACCCCCACCATTTTCGCCACAGTCTTTACTGACAATGCCGCAATTACCTCCAGATATTCCACTGCCACCACCGCAGGAAGTTCCACCTCCACCAAGACCACCTTCTGAACCACAGAAAATTGCATCCCCTCCACAAGAATCCCAACCTTCAACACGCAATGTGTTAGTAACATCATCTGAAACTTCTCAACAAATCAATGTTCCTCCACCTCCTCCACTACTCACTGATGTAAGATCTCAACAAGTCAGTGTTTCTCCACCACCTCCACTGCCCACTGATGTAAGATCTCAACAAGTCAGTGTTTCTCCACCTCCTCCACTGCCCACTGATGTAAGAACTCAACAAGTTAGTGTTTCTCCACCTCCTCCACTGCCCACTGATGTAAGATCTCTACAAGTCAGTGTTTCTCCTCCTCCTCCTCCACTACCCACTGATGTAATATCTCAGCAAGTCAGTGTTCCTCCTCCTCCTCCACTACCTAGTAATGTAAAAAGGGAGGAAAGACTAAAGACAACAGAAACGGAGAAACGGACAAGCAGTCCCTCTCCGGCCAAAGAGGAGACCTCTGGTCTTGTGGTCACCCAGTCTCTCCTACAGATGGTTCGTCTTAGGTCAGTTAAGTCCAATCTGAGCCATGCTGTAGATCCTGATAAACCATCACAACCCAAACCAAAATCAAGTGTCAATCAAGAGGCACCTCCAAAGCCAATCAGAAGGTCTTTGATTATGACATCACTGCCCCCTGATGTGGAAGCTCTTTCCAACACAGAGCAAAAAACTGAAGCTCCGTCCCTCAACACAAACACAACCACAACCACTGTATCAAGTACTCAGCAAGGATCATCTGAACGAGAAACTCAATCAAATAACATTGCTCAAGAAACCGATAACACAATACTTGAGCCAAAATATTCATTAGATACATGTCCACCTACCGAACCAAGTAACAATCCAGCTCCTGCTGAACCAGCAACTAAACAACCCTGTGCTGAAATAAAACTCAAACCCAAAGCCCTCATGGAACAAATTCAACCTATAGCGCCTGACTTAGCAACCCTGCCAAGCACAACGGAACCAAAGGACCAATCAATCAGTGAGCCAAAGGCTCAACATCAAGCACAAGAACCCAACAAGACCACACATAATTCAGAGAAGCAATTAAGCACTGTTGAAATGCACTCAAAGCTAGATGGTGAGCAGCCAAAAACCCAAACACCAATGCCCATTGTCTCTTCCACACCTCCCATAATCTCTTCGCCAGCTAACACCTCCATGCGTCTCCAGGATGCCATTCGTCTAAAGGCTGCCACTATGTCTTCAAAAGACAACCAAGCCAAGCGCTTTGGTCTGTGCTCCCCTCCCCCAGCCATGGCTAGTGGCACCGCTGTACCAAACTCCCCTGCATCTACAGCCAGCTTCATCTTCTCCAAGAGCCCAAAGAAGGTCGTAATAGAGACACCGTCATCCTTAGAGGTTCAGGGTGACCTGAGGAAAACTCTGGTGGCAGAGTTAGCATCTGTCTCCGATTTAGCCAAGTCTAATGACTCGCACAAGATGGCTAACAAAGTTCCTCCACCTATTGCTAAGAAACCCAACACTAAGGTTGAGAGCGTTGCTCAGAACTCTGCAGAGGCTGAATCTGTAGCCAAGACTGAGCATGTGTAAACAGAAACCGTACAAACTGCCGGACAGGAAGTACAGAGAACTCTGAGAATAGAAGTGAATGAATATGTGCACAAATGATTTAATAACCCTTAAGTTTTTGCTTTATTTCGCAGATAAATCAGGCTTTAGATCCTAGGCCCAAACTGCTCAAGCAATTTTGAAATATACCAAAAAAGTCTTTATGTACAGATAGGCATATTGCACTTTTTGTACACTGGTTTAGTGTAACTGATTCTCATTCATCATGGGAATGCACTTCACTGGTATTTGGAAATTATAAATATTCTTATTTTATTTATGTGTCCTCAGTCTTAAACAGAAGCCATGCTACCTTCCAGTTTATGGAACTCCTCCCTACTGGTAGCACTGTAATAACTGTGGCAACATAGCAGGAACGCACCAAAAGAGAAGTTTGTAAGTTTATAAAATATAGAATATGACCAATCAATCTCTATGGTGGATTTTTACAGTTATTAATGAATGCCTGAATATGAGAGCAGTACGAAAAGAAATGATGGTAAAGAATGTAAGTATAAAGAATGTAAACAAAAAGAGGGAGAACAGATGGGAGAATAGACCACTGATTTTGGGGTGGGGGTTGTGACTATTCTGTTTTCCATTTGCAGTGTGTAACTAAGCTTATTTTTACTAAAACACCAACTCCGTAAAGGTGATGGTAATAATAAACATTCCCCGCCCCAAGTATTTATATATAGAAATGTGGAGAAGGAATCTGAGCAAGTGTAAATGAAACAGAGAGATGAAACCGATGAATGAAACAAAAGCTGTTTTCTCAACATTGTGAGTGAGCAGGTAGGGCCAAGAAGGTGGTCAGAAGTCATGAAACCGCATAAACAAGAGGTCTAAGGTGTTCTTCTCTGTGGAATCAGTACTTTTGGTTTATTTGTTTTTATTTTCACACAGAAGTTCATTAGTTTACACCGTTCATGTACAGTATAGTCAACAGACTGGACAAATAAAAGAAAATGAATGTTTTTAATATATATGAATTTTTTCTCATGCACTATGCTTACATTTTTATTGTTGTTCCTTTGATTTCAGCAATCTCTGTCTTTGATTATAATCTCTTAAGGCGAAATGTCTTATTTACACATTGTCAAAACAGATTCTCTACAAATACTAAAAACTTTATTCATTGTGTTTCATCATGTGATGAAAGTAAAGTGTAAAACAAAGTTACTAAAGTAGCTTCATGATGACTTTTCTGATCTGGCTATGTTTTGTTTTTTGAAAGATTTTTTAATCAGATGCTGCAACATATAAACATTATACTTAATTCAAAATAAAGAACACTGACTGCTTTACAATGACATGGATCTTAAGAACTGTTCTATCAGGATGGTGGTAGACTAATCTTTAACACCCCGGTAAGTATTGCAAATGTGGTTGTCATAGGCATTATATATTCAGCTAACAGTATAAACAACAGTCAGACCTGTGAAGACTTACCATTTACCTGCCATGTTATTTTCTTTCCCCCCAGGGGAAAAAAATTGGGGATAAGATATTCATTTATGTACAGAATAATTAGTAACACTGAAACTGAAGGACATGATAAAGGGGGAAGTGTTTTACAAATTTGACAGGCATTTTTGTCTGAAGTGATTTGCATTGCAAGGTATATATTATTAGTTAATGCATTCCTTAAGACTTTAACCCATGATTGCCATTACTAGTACCATCTACTGTTTGTACCACAGGAACACGTTTTAGACCTTAAATTGTTTATTGGGTTGCACAGTTCTCACCAATTAAATTATGCATTGATTGTGACAGGAAACAATACAGCAAAGTGTCACCCAGGATTGTTCACACTATGAAATACTTTATTATTATTTATTTATAGGTGGGGGCAACAGCTAGGCCAATGAAACCTCGTAACAGTCAGGGGCATGTGAATAATGGTTATTTAAAATCAATCCATTTTTTTCTCTGTATCACTGTTATGAATTATGGTCCAGTACAACAGATGGCCTTTTTACATATTGCATGTCATGTTTTTTCCTAAGGCTGGGCCTATTCGAAATGTCAGATACTAAGTCTAGACTATTTTAAGATTATACTATTTTACAAAAGTTAAAATAAAAAGTATTTTCTAATAGGCCTAGTATAATGGGTAGCATCTGATATAAAATAGGGCCAACTGTTTTTGACTTTGTGACAGCCTGAACTTTTCTCGACTGGTGACTGTGTGATTGAGCTGACCAATGAAATCAGGTGCTGGGTGGGATTAGCGTTTGTCATGTTTAACTGGTTTGTTGGGTATTCAATTAATTGAATAAATTCAATTGTGACCTTTTTTATGTTTTAAATGGGGCTGTCAAGCGATTACATTTTTTTTATCGGATTAATTACATGATGTGCCAAATAATTTCAAATAATTTAGATTAATTGGCACATTATTTGCTGATTAATTAATGATAAAGTCATTATTAATAAAGATACTTAAAGGCACTAGAAATTACAAAAAAGAAATAGTTTGCTTCAACAAACAAAAAATAAATGAATATTGAAATATGAAATGATTAAAAAAAGAAATTATACTCTATATATAAAACTAAAAGCGCCAGTAGGTGGCTGGAAATTGCTGTCTTGAGTGAGTCATTCAATCGGCTGATTTATTCAGAAATTAAGCAAGTGACTGTCCTTTATGAATGGCTCACTGAATCATTGACTCAATCCATTCGTTCAAACACATGATTCATTCAGTATTATCTTAGATAAATTGCACAAAAACAATACTGACAGTGTCTAAAATGTAACCCAATATTATCGTAATGGTTATTGAACAGTTGTAGACTTGAAATCAATATCATATATTTGCAATCGTGCAGATATTCAGGAAAAATCAGCTCTCTTGCTTGTGTGGTGTGATATTGCTAAACCATATCATATGAAACAGGTGCATCTCAATAAATTAGAATGTCGTGGAAAAGTTCATTTATTTTAGTAATTCAACTCAAATTGTGAAACTTGTGTATTAAATAAATCAATGCACACAGACTGAAGTAGTTGTCTTTGGTTAGTCTTTGGTTCTTTTAATTGTGATGATTTTAACAAAAACCCACCAATTCACTATATCAACTAATTAGAATACTTCATAAGACCAATAAAAAAAAATGTTTTAGTGAATTGTTAGCCTTCTGGAAAGTATGTTCATTTACTGTACATGTACTCAGTACCTGGTAGGGGCTCCTTTTGCTTTAATTACTGCATCAATTCGGCGTGGCATGGAGACAATCAGTTTGTGGCACTGCTGAGGTGGTATGGAAGCCCAGGTTTCTTTGACAGTCGCCTTCAGCTCATCTGCATTTTTGGTGTCTTGTTTCTCATTTTCCTCTTGACAAGACCCCATAGATTCTCTATGGGGTCAGGTCTGGTGAGTTTGCTGGCCCAGTCAAGCACACCAACACCATGGTCATTTAACCAACTTTGGTTGCTTTTGGCAGTGTGGGCAGGTGCCAAATCCCTGGAAAATGAAATCCGGATCTTCAAAAAGCTGGTCAGCAAGAAGGAAGCATGAAGTGCTCCAAAATTTCTTGGGAAACGGGTGCAGTGACTTTTTGTTTTAAAAAAACCACAATGGACCAACACCAGCAGATGACTTGCACCCCAATCATCACAGACTGTGGAAACTTAACACTGGACTCCAAGAAACTTGGGCTATGAGCTTCTCCACCCTTACTCCAGACTCTAGGACCTTGGTTTCCAAATGAAATACCAAACTCTCTCATCTGAAAAGAGGACTTTGGACCACCTGGCAACAGTCCAGTTCTTCTTCTCCTTAGACCAGGTAAGACACCTCTGACGTTGTCAGTGGTTCAGGAGTGCCTTAACAAGAGTAATACGACAACTGTAGCCAAATTCCTACACACGTCTGTGTGTGGTGGCTCTTGAAGCCTTGACCCCAGCCTCAGTCCATTACTTGTGAAGTTCACTCAATTCTTGAATCGATTTTGCTTGACAAAACTCATAAGGCTGCGGTTCTCTCGGTAGGTTGTGCATCTTTTTCTTCCACACTTTTCCTTCCACTCAACTTTCTGTTAACATACTTGGATACAGCACTCTGTGAACAGCCAGCTTCTTTGGCAATGAATGTTTGTGGCTTACCCTCCTTGTGAAGGGTGTCAATGATTGTCTTCTGGACAACTGTCAGATCAGCAGTCTTCCCCATGATTGTGTAGCCTAGTGAACCAAAAATGAGAGACCATTTTGAAGGCTCAGAAACCTTTGCAGGTGTTTTGAATTGATTAGCTGATTGGCATGTCACATAATTATCATTTGTTGAGATAGTGAATTGGTGGGTTTTAGTTAAATGTGAGCCAAAATATCACAATTAAAAGAACCAAAGACTTAAACTACTGCAGTCTGTGTGCATTGAATTTATTTAATACACAAGTTTCACAATTTAAGTTGAATCACTGAAATAAATGAACTTTTCCATGACATTCTAATTTATTGAGATGCACCTGTATATTAACAAGGCTGTGTAAACAATCGTGCAAGGTCAGTGACTGCCTGGTGACTCAGCCAGTGTCTTATTAAATAAAGACCATATTAAATAAAGATATTTTATGCACAATATTTCAGTTACACTACACTTAAACGATAACTTTTATCCTAATTCTTAACAGTTGGACAAAAAAAGCGTCTTTAAAAACTATTGGAACACACTGCCTTTACAACAAATTTTATTTAACAATTTGAACAGAAAATTAAAATATATATTAATGTTTAATTCTTTAAAACATTAGCAAGTAGTCCCAGTTAAAAAAAAAACACTGCCTTAAAATAATTCTCTTCTTTCAAGTTCTCACCTGTATAGATTTTGGAGAGGTCGAGCAACTGTCCTCCCTTCTCTCTCTGTCAGTGACAGACCAGTTAAAGTTAAGAACATAGTGTAAAAATGGGGCTCTTTTGGGCAAACCGTCCAAAGAGCAAAGCGAGAGCAACAGGAGATTTGAAGCTCATGACAGACGCGCCCAAGAGATGATTCGCCTTGTGATTGGCTGAATGTAAGTTCACTCAAATCTAAATAAACAAATCAGAGAACACGGTGGACATATCGAAATATCGACGGTGGGTAATAGGGATGGGCGATACCTCTTATTTTATTTTCGATCCGATACCGATATTTTCAAGCCCAGATACCGATACCGATACTTCTAAACTAAACTAATCTTTAAAGTATTTAAAGAATATGTAATCAGTAATTATACTCACTTAATATTAGATTTTAAAGCCATATTTAAAAAAAACTTTTTTTTGTTTACACTGTCAGAAATAAAGTATACTATAATTTTATTTTAGCCCTTTACTGGGGCAGTAAATCTCAAAGGTGCAACTATACCCCTAAACGTGAGCATATTAGTGCCATGCATGTATGCATGTTTTAAGGGTAGATAAGTTACAAAGGTGCACCTTTGAGGGTACCTCATGAAAAATAAACATGGTGTTACATAAGTACTAAAATGTAGTAGTATTATTATTATCATGGTAAATTTGTGGTTACTGCAGCTTTACTACAAATACTGTGGTTACTGTAATAAAACCATTGTAAAAGGCTGCCAGGCTGTTGTACCCATAAAGGTGAAACTTTAGCATATTTTTTCTGACAGATTTATTAACAGCAATAACAGAACATAACACAATCCATTTGAACTTTTAACAAACAAGTTTAAATCAATTTACTTGCACAAACTAGCCAATTTAAAATAAATATTACATGTACACAAATGTTTGGGGTCTGTAAGATTTTGTAATTTTTTTTTAAGTCTCAGGCTCATCAAGGATGCACTTATTTGAGAAAACAAAACAGTAAAAGCAGCAATATTGAGAAATATTATTGCATTTTAAAATAACTATTTCTATTTTAATATATTTTAAAATGTAATTTACATGATATTGTAATCAAAGCTGAATTTCAGCATCATTACTCAAGTCTTCAGTGTCAAATGATCCTTCAGAAATAATTCTGATATTTGCTGCTCAAGAAACATTTATTATTATTGCTGCTGCTTCATATTTGTGTGGAAACCATCATACATTTTCAGGAGGCAGTTTTCAGAAGTAATTTTTATATAGTAACACATGTAATGTAATGTAATAATGTGGCAATGGCTTCTTAAGATCTACTTATGCCTTTCTGAGCTTTGGGAAACGCAGCCCTGTTTGAACAAGCACTGTGAGCCATGCGTCCGCAGCGAACGCTGTCTGTGATTGATTTGTTCTGTCTTTCAGCATTTGCGTGTGTTCCGATGAGCAGGAGAAATGGTTCCATCCAACACAATTATTCGCTAATATAGTCTATTTTTCAACTTAGAAGCTTATTTTATGCACCGAATTTCTTAATAAATAAAATTAGTGGTTAAAAAAATGCACTTTAGAATTGATATTTTTATGTGAGGATCGATCCTTTCGATACAACATCAGTATCGAAAGTATCGATACTTAAGGATCGACCCGCCCATCCCTAGTGGAAGTCGGAAGCTGTTGGGGGTGGTACTACCTCCATGAAATGAGTTTTTGCAGGGTGGGATGTCTTGTGTAGTTTCATACATCTGCTGGCACTTCTTTAGACAAACAAATTAGATAGATCGCGATCTAACAAACTGCTCCGTTATAACAAAGCACTGTAAACAAGCAACGACTAGATAACATGGCAACAATAATTAATCGTAAATAATCTTTAAAGTTTTTCTTTTCTTTTTATAATGCAGATGCCAGCTGTCAGTCTGGGGCTGCCCACTTCTGCACGTGTGAGAAGTTGGATGCCATGACAGCGTATCATATAAAATTAGTAGGCTAACTGTTCGCAATTAAATCCGTTTCCCTTTTGTAACTGATAGAAACCATTGCAATGGACGTCATCGGTCGCCGTGATTTTGCCAAGTAAGACATGTTCCTGGATCAGCATTACTGTCCAAAAATATAGACTAAACCCAATCCCTACCCCTAAACCTAACCCTATGCATAATTTATTCCTAAAATCAGTGTAAAATGATAGCTGATTAATAAGGGTGTAGAAGCACTTAACCCTGATTGTAAGCCTAAAACAGTTATTTCCTGAAAAGTTATCCCTCAGTTCTGATTGGTTAATTGGAATGTTGTTCCAGGATCAACAAGGATGTTGATCCAGGAACATGTTGTACTTGGTGAAATCACGGTCACCGAGGTGATCGGAGATGTTTAATTCACAATCTTTCTGAGCATTATTCCTGCTGGCGTTCACATGATCAATCCACAAGTAGTTCTAGGTTAAGCTATTTTCATTCAGTTCTATGTAAAAACAATAGACTAAGTATGTCTTGCATCCTTTAAATGTTAGCGAACATTGCAAATAAATTGGTTGCAAAACGGTATCCACTCACGTTTAACTTTTTGTCTGGTAGTTATTAGTTATTACATTACTATATATAAGTATACTATATATGTAATAGCCTAGCCAATGATCACTAGATTTAATACAGATGTTACTATAATGATTCTGAAAAATGGTGATCAGCACCCAAATATTGTATATAATGTGGAAGTTACTGCCTTTTGCCTTGGTGTGACATCTCAATTTTTGCAGACAGTGCAAAGGCAGAGTGCCTACAATAACTTCAAAATAGCAGTAAAAATCAAATTTGAGATCATTTTCATTAAAACATCTAATTGCCAGATTTCCAGTGTCCTACCCATAATAAATTTTTCTGGACAAATAAAAATCTTTTAAAGGCATGTCTAAGTTTCACAGTATAGCGAGTTTAACCAGCCCCTCACGGGCAGAACACAAGATCCAGAGGCGTGGTGGATCCACATCTAGGGGGTGGAGATTGGTAGGTTTAGGGTGGAGATGGGTGGGTTTAGGGAGCAGGGGGTGGTGACGGGTAGGTTTAGGTATATGTAAGGTGGGAGGAGTTGATTTTGTGTTCTGCAGTGAGGACCATCTCAGTTTCACACTCTGGAGCAGAGCGGCAGTCCACCTGTCACTCAAGTGGCAACACTCTTTAATTATGCAGAACTTTAAGGCTTAATATAATTTAAACGGACGAGTTATAAAAAAAATTCACCCCCCTCACAGTTGTCCTTAAGGGCAAAATTAGCTATATAGACCAAAAAAAAAATTTGTACCAGGCTGTAAACATATTTTCTTCTGCTGTAAAGTTGGGCATTTTAAAGGGGTCATATGCGATTTCAAGTTTTCCTTTCTCTTTGGCGTGTTGCAAGCTGTTAGTGAATAGATATGATCCCTAAAGTTGCAAAGACTAAAGTTTTAAACCCAAAGAGATATTCTTTATAAAAGTTAGGACTCGTCCACGCCCTCCTAAAACGCCTTGTTTAAACACGCTCCCACATGTCTACGTCACTGTGTGGGAAAATTTGCATAACACCGCCCAAACGTTCACACAAAGAAAGAAGGCGTAACATTTATTCTCACTGTAGTATTGTTGACGCCGCAGCCATGTCATGAAGACGCTGTGTGTTTCGTTGTGAAAGCGAAATTACTTTGTTTGGTCTTCCAAAAGAGGACACGACTAGAAATCAGTGGTTAAGTTGTATTTACAACACTGTTCCAAAACAGTTCAACCCAAATATTCAGATGTGTCCAACGCATTTTATGGAGGAATGTTTCCTGATCCTGGGAGAGTAGCCTACAATGGGTGTTCTGACAAATAATGCTGACTCACAGCCTGTAAGTACGTTTTCATTTAAAGGATTTGTCAATGATGATTCAAACGCGAGTTTTGAGCAGTGTATAGTAGTGCTTGTTGTTTGTCGTTTCTTTGATCATAAATGCAGACATGGTTTTATGTTTACGCAGCACGATGCAACGCAACGTGTAAAAAGACAGTATAAGTCATTATAATCCGTAATTAATTAATCAGTAATCAACCAGCATACAAAATGTGCAATGAAGCCGCCTCCTTGATAGTCTCGTTAAGATGATGCAGAAGTGCGTTCCAAAAACTTTTTTTTTTGACCCTATACACACTTCATTTTTGAGGCCCAAAGTGGGCATGTCACTCTCGGATAATCAAAAATGGGCAAAGAGGCGGGATGTGGGTGGTGCTGAGGTGACTGGTTGCTGAAACGATGCATCTCTAGAGGCCAGTAGAGAATCGGTTTTTTTTTTTTTTTTTGTTAAGTCACTTCGTGTTGGTTCAAGAGAGAGACTGGAAGGTTGCCGCTTGAATGGAACGCAGGGAGTGATCAGAGATGGTCTTACTATTGGGAGATGAGAGGGTCTGTATTACTTACTATTAGAGAAAGCGTAATGGTCAACTTGGATCACGTGTGCCTTAATAACCAATCACATTACAGCCTTGATGTCATTGACTTTCAGTCAGAGTTGTGCCACACTCAGTCGCCGTTTACAGATACCATAGGAATACATGGGAAGTACCGTAAGCTGTATCCCACCTGTTGCAAAAAGTCGGTGACTTCTCTTATAAAACAGCATTGTTTTCAGTGTAAACTCTAAAAATAGTTCAATCCAAAAGTATTGTTTAGTGTAAAACATGTTGAAGATTAGCCGAGCTGTTTCCTCAGTGTAGTGAAGCCTCTCCTCCATTGACATCCATTCAAACAAAAAGGCCTCTGGTCTCCTTTCCCACATAGACACGTTTACATAGAAACTCTGAAACTGTAGTATGTAAACAATCGTGCCATGTGACGCATGACTAATTTTCCAATGCGGTCAGCTATCCAGAACTTTCTTATTCTTGCTGTTCAGGTTTCTCTGGTTATGTAACTTTGTCTTTAAGCAATGTCAATGTTTTGCTAACCAGTAAAACTACAACACAGTAACAAATTTCTTTTCTTTTTGTAGTGTTGTTTGATTACCTGGTAATATTAATTAGGTTTATGATATTTTACATTAAGTTCTGTCCTTCGTGAACTGTGATATCAAGAGGTTTGTGTTAGGGTTAGATTTAGGGTGATTAGGATTGGGGTTTAATAAATATCACTTCTGTATAAAAACGTTGCGTGTATGAGTTTATATAAAAAAACTGTGTGTGTGTGAGAGAGAGAATGAATTAAGGAAATGATGTTCATCCAAAAATGTACATGGAGAGATAATAAGAGTTAGCAACATAACCGCATAAACTTGAACTACTTTATTTAAAAGAAAGAAAGAAAGAACAAGCGTTATGAAGTACAGGAGTTTTTGCTCACTATCTTCAACTATACAACGCCCCTTGGCACAATCCTTTGGACGTTGCTGTTACAATCGAGAATGTTCTACAATTGTCTGCCAAGTGTCGTCTTCAAAAAAAAAAAAAGACCAAACTTAGCATTAGTCTGTGCTCCAAAGCATTCAAGATGTACAAACTTTCCAGCGAGTGTGCTTGAGAAACACTGCAATGAATGGGGTTTAACGAACTATTGATTGTTTTGAAACTATTGGTTGCTCCATAACACGCGCTGCTTCCGGAGTCCTAAAGTCTGTCGCAACTCGATAAATAGAATGACGCCGTGGACTGACATCTCAAAGTTCATCAGGTGTGATCGGGACAGGATCTCTGATGTTGATCTCGGAGGGCTTCCCCGATATACAACTGAGGACATCATCAAGTTCATCTGGTGGGATTCAGGGATTTACACAGGATTTAGCGGTTACCAACAGCCGTGGACCGTGATATGAACCTGAAAGTGTTGTGTCTGAGTCTCCTTCTTTTTGAAGCCTCCTGTTTCAGTGAGTATTTCCAATTATTAAAATTACCATGTATAAATCCTTTAAAGCAATCTTTATGAAGCCCCTCAAAGAAGTCCAAGTTATTGAGTCAATATTTACAGAGTTATATTTCGCGAAACTATCACTTATGTAATTACAAAATTGAATCTGATAATATTACTTTTTATAAGACTCCATAACACAGGACTAAACAAACAAATTAAATTATATTCCAGTTATAAATGTGCTTCTGGTTACAGATAGCCTGGGATTACAAAGATTTGTATTTTAAAGAAAACCAGTTCGAAGGGAGCATAATTTGCTTTTTGGGTTAAAATAATTTCTTAATATGAAATTCAAAGAGTATGATAATTAGATTAGACTGCAGAAATTGAAATCTACACGCTAATACACACTATACTCATAGTCACCAATGCTGATGTTGTTAAAGGGATAGTTCACCCAAAAATGAAATGAAAAAATGGAAAAAAAGACACAAAACGATCGGTCTGTGCAAGAAACTGAACAGTATTTATATCGTTTTTTACCTCTGATTTTCACCGCAATGTCCGAACTGTCTATCCTGAGCGCGTTCTCAACAGCCTGCGCCTGAGGCGTCTTCTTCTTCTTCTTCTTCTTCCTTAAAGGCGGGTCGCAGACTTATATGCATTACCAACACCTATCTCTCAAATGGACCACTGACACTCTATCTACAATCTCAATTAGGAGTGTCAATGGTCCATTTCAGCGGTAAAAAGTCTGAGGTAAAAAAAGATATAAATACTGTTCAGTTTCTAGCAGATAAACATCAAATGTTCATTTTTGGGTGAACTATCCCTTTAACATTAATAATTTGAGAATAAATTATAACAATAATAATAATTTGAAGGTTTGATGTGATATGAGCTAACCGATCTTTAGATTTAATCCCCATTGGTAGTGAGATTTATTGTAATGTTTTTTTCCTCAGTTGGTCAGAACAAACATGGCAGACTTGTTACTTACTTGTTCAGAGGGCAATATATGGTGAAAATTATTATTTGGGTCATAATCCAAGAAGTAGGCTAGAATCTCATTTCGCCCATTTGCGGCCGTTATGCGCCCTCGATCCACACTTCTGCCAAGCCCGCACTAGGGCGAGCTCCACAGCAGACTTCTACCCGACAGTCAAAGCGGCATTACATCACGAAAGTGCAGACTCAGAGGAAGACCGCAAGGGTTTAGGGTGCAATTTGGATGGGCCTAAGTTCATTCATAAGGCCATTCACGGTGTATGCAGTGGATGCGTTATGTGAATTTGGTTATATAACAAAAGGCTGTATAACACTGGAACTGAAATAAATAAAGCTTCGAAGACCTTTGAATAAATTCTGATTTTGAGTTAGATAAATCACTAACAAGGTTTTGTAGGCCTATTTATACTTTTACAAGGTACACATTTGTACCTTATTTATCTCTAAATTATATATCAGTGCCTTAGTAGTACATTTTGAAAGGGTGGCAGTTTTGTACCTGTTTCCTGAAGGGGACAGAAATAAAAATGATGCAAAAAAATGTGTATATATAGAGAGAGAGAGAGAGAAATAAAAAACAAATATAATATGATCACAAACTTATGTTAATTTTCACTAGAACTTTAAATTCTTTAACTTACTGAAATAAGTTTAACTTAGAACTAATAGATCTATTACTGGACTGATCAAACTTAATTGAGACTTTTCAGCATTCTTATCATCTTGGCAATAACGATTTTCAATTCTTTGTTTTGCAAGTTTTGTGAGGTGTAGGTGGTGTAGGGGTTTTCATAACTCATGTATAACTAAGGATATAAGGAAACATTTTATCTAGAGTTTCAGTGTGGTTCAAAATTATCTCACCCCCATATCATTCATCCTTGCCAAAAATAGCATTACAGCTTACACAGCGTGATCTATAAGTACTGTATGAAAATATTTTATGGCAGAGTATTAGAATAATGTTGGAGGCAAGTTGAACCATGTTTAGGAGAGGAAATGCTGTGAAATACTTACTGAAATAATCATTTCATCAATCAAGTAATGAGTGATTGTGAAACTCAGTTGCGGATATATTTTCTTTCCTTCACTCTCTAGCTGAGTTTGAGATTACTGTTCCCAGAGACACCGTCACTGGGTTTTACAGTGAGGAACTGATCCTCCCCTGCATATTTCCTGTGGACAGTTCATGGGATCGGAGAAGCACTGTTATTACCTGGCAGCGTGGACTGGATGTTGTTCACAGTTTCTACTACAGCCAGGACCAGCTCGACCGTCAAAATCTGCATTACGTCAAACGCACCAGTCTGTTCAGTCAGGAGATGATACTGGGAAACGCATCACTCAAACTGGACAAAGTCACTCTTCAGGATGCTGGTGTTTACACTTGCTCCGTCAGCACAAACACTGGCAGCCAGAAGAAGAGCTTTGGAGTGAAAATTGCAGGTAACAAAGCAACATGTACTGATGTTCATAGAAAATCATGTGAATACATTTCAAGGTCTTACAATGTGACTGAAACTGCCCTGTGTTTTAATGCCTGCTTTGTGGTGTTTTTCAGCATTCTACTCTGAACCTCGTGTGCAGTTCTCATTGTTAAATGATGGAGTGAACCTGCTAGTGACTTCAGATGGGGGTTACCCTTCTCCTACACTGCAGTGGCTGATGGAGAACTCAGACATCACTAACCAGACACAAACGCATCTCATGCAGGACACTCATACAGGACTTTATGTTGTGTCTAGTTGGATAAATCTCACTGAAGTCACAAACTCCTCTCTGACGTTCGTACTGCACAACAAACCCCTGGGACAAGACATCAGGAGAGAGATCCAGCTCTACTCAGGTAAGGACTTTCAAAAACAAGTTGTTTAAAATTCTCTTGAATCATCAACATTTGTGTCTAAATCTAATTAGCATTTAATTCAATTTCTTTGTACAGATAAGAGTGAGAGGCAAGGAGAGTCAGCATACAGATGCCATGGATGCTTCATAGTGATCCCTGCTATTCTGCTGCTGCTGATCGTGATGAGTGTATTGTTTGTGTTCATTACAAAAAGAAGAAGAGAACATACCAAACTAAATGGCTCTACGGAAGTGGGACACTTTTCTGAAATTCAAATTCCTAATAGAAAAAGTTCAATATGTCTATAAAGGTTATGTAACAAAACCACTTAAACGAAGTTATATATTATGAAACTTATGAAAGATGTTCTATGATTTGCAAGACAGACATGTTTTTTATATTGAATGAAATATATTTATAATGTACAGTACACACATTATTTTCTAACCTTGGCAGCTTTTAACAAATAATATAATTCATTAGTGTTACATGACACTGATCTCTTACATTGTAACATTTCAATTCAACATTTCATCATTGGTGCTAAACAGTCTTTTAACAGACCCAAAATAAATTCTAAATAGGATTTGTCACTCATGACATGTTCTGTGAAGCATTGTTGATTTTCTACATTGCAAAATTGAGATTGAGATCACTTCCATTAATGTTCCATTTAATATTCATGATTGTGTTGAGTTCATTAACAGCATGTTTGCTTCACTGTTTATTGAATATGTTTTCTGTTTCTGTAGTTTTTAGACTGTTTTTTTTTTTTTTACTGTAAACTACATTGTATTGAGATTTCAATTAGTATGGACTGTGTAAAATCACTAGCGATATTAGTGATAGTAATATTCCAAATGTTCTGTTCATGAAAGTCATACTTGCACCTGTAATAGGTTTATCTTATTACACTGACAAAACACTGCAGAAAAAAAGAATTAAATACTTGCAAAGTGTTTCACAGATCACGACTGTACATGTACATCTAGCTTTTTTCTTTATAAAAAAAAATCACGTTGGTTAGTGCCAACGGAAACCAAATCAAATGTAATTGTTCCAGGAATAATGGCAGAACACACAATTAGTTCATTCAAATGTACAACCATTACAAGTCCTGTAGAGATTATCACACACGTGAAAAGGTCAGTGTGGGTGAGGAACACAAAATGTCTTTTTATATCCACAACTGATACGATGTTAAAAGGCATTCCAATGAATAATAATATTTTGTCTGACTTTACCCACAAGTCTTAATGTCATTGTAGAGACAGCAAGACCAAACACGTGCCCATGAAGACCCATAATGACATTACATATGAACAGCTTCTAAAGATCACAATTAACAGGATGTTCTGATTCAAGCATTACAATGGAAACCATGTAATAAAAGGAATTTAATATCTCTTAACATCTTTCAATACATGCCTTAACAAGAAAATGAATTTCCTGCAATACTGGTTTTAATTATTGAGCATTACATGGTTCTTTAGTTTATTCATCAAAAAACAAACAAAAAATACAGACATTTTCTCAAGTTCTTAAAATAGAATCACATTCCATCTGAAAAATAATAATCATCCGAGTCTTGTGTAAGGTCTAGTGCTCTCAAGATACCCTGCTCTACCAGCTCATCAGATCCAAGTGGAAACTGGTTTCTTCTCAAACTGAAAATAATGGGAAATTCAAACCTTCCTTTTTATTTTCAGAAGAATTTTCATCTTCCGTTTGCGTTTCCTCTAAGATGAAGGATGGCAGAAACAGAAAAGACTCATCCAGTGGCCTGTCTCTCAATGTTGATTCATCCATATCGGAATGTTGCTCCATGGTTTCATTGACCATAACTGATGTCTTTGTGGAACCTTTGTCCTCCTCAGGGACTTCTCCCACTCTCTGAACTTTCTTCAGTGAGTAACGTGAACCCTTATTCATGTTCTGCATTTTCCTGTCTCCAGACCAGCCTAAGGATGCAATGTCAAGCTGCACCATAGGGTCTAAATCTGGCTTTTCAGATCCCACAATACTCTTACTGATTGCCATAAAAATCTCAACATCCCCATGTTTCTCTTCCACCATCTCTTTCCTTTCCTCCTCTGTGAGCTCCACTGTTCTGATTTGAGACGTGTGCTGTCTCTTATCATGGTCCTCCTCAGAAGATATCAGTGTAACAGAAGCAACAAAGTCCTTGTGGGTGTAGGACCAGTTTGGCTTCAAACCAGGTGACATTATCATTTCTATGAGCCATGAGAGTGGAGTCCAGAGTTGAGGAAGCCAAAGTTGAGAGAGGAGAAGTCACGGGATCAGAGAGGAGTACTTGATCACTGCATACGAACCCTGATGCACAGAAAAAAGAGAGCAAAGGGTCAAGACCTTTATTTTCTCTGTGACCTTTATTATGCAGCTGAGAGAGAGAGCTGTCATTTCCAGTGTACTAATTTCACCAAGTTAACATTAAACCTAAAAACCTAACATTTTACTAAATATTAATCCATGTTTTAAAGCTACAACCTTGTACCCATAAACATATAGGAAAAGCTGAATAATCTGAGACCAAAATAGTGCAATGATAGACTGAAAAGGTCAGTCCATATCAAATTCTATTAAAAGATATAATGATTTCACTGGTGTGTGTGCACTAATGACGAAATCTACTTAACTTTAAAATACTATAAATATTTTTTCAATAATTAATATAAAGCTGAATTAAAACATAAATGTTAGTCGGAAAAGTGTAAACTTAGTTCAGTTCGTTTGCCAAGGCAACATTTAGAATTTTCTTAACTAGTAAAAATAAACATAGAAAACATAAGAAATATAAAAAACACTAATAAAATGACAAATTCACATAAAATTACTAATACTAAAATTTAAATAAATTGAAAATAAAAAAATATAAACTAAATTTAAAACAGTACTAAAACTGTACTTTTTTGCCTTGTAATATATATTCCAGAACATTGCAACTGTGGAGATCACATGAAGGTTTTTTTGTCTTCCCTTTAATTTGACTTTTTTGTAGCTGATACACCAAATCAACATGGATATAAACAGGTTTTTGGCGTTTGATGCAATCATGTGATATCAAGGTGTTTTTGACCAGCATAGTAAGAAATAAAGTGATGAACCAATTGGTCAATTTCACAGAGGTATGACTACTACTACTGGATTTATGTTTGATTATTTACTTACCTTCATATGTTATTCGTTTGGTTTTAGTCTGGTTGCAGACTGAATCACATCACAGACAGAATCTTGACCAAACACAGAGATCCATCTAACAAATGAAAGTTTTAGTAGAATGGTTGTGGTAATAGAGGTTTTTCGTGACAGAAAAAGAGTGATTCGTGATCTTTACAATGCTGAGAGACAGATGTTTAGTCTTGTTAACCTTTTTTCTGTGTGGCTGTAAAGACAAGACTTCTGTATTGGACTAGGGCCTCCACCAGAAACATAGAGCTCACAATGGAGTGCGACCTACAATAAATCAAACAGATAATATGATGAATCACACAATGAATGAACGCATCACAACACACAGTACAACACTGTTTTGTCTTCACAAATGTGTCAACGGTGAGAAAAGAATCACAACGTACAAACACACCTGGGCATCATATATAAAAGAATAAAAAATTACTTGACTTAAAGTAGGATATCAGTACATTAATTTCTTACCACTGAAGTGTACAGTTTGTGCAGCGGGACTTTCTTTTGATCCGTAAACAAAAACATCTTGCTTAACATCATGTTCTCTTCAGTTAGGCATTTTAAATCCCTCCGAAATGATATTTACTCTCATAAATATATTAATTTCAAGTAATCATTCAATAAAGAGATCGATAAACGAGCGAGTCAGTCAGCCAGTAAAACGAAAAATGACCGTTAAAGGGTTAGTTCACCCAAAAATGTAAATTAGTCCATAAAGTACTCACCCTCATCATTCAGTCATTCAAGGTTTATATGACTTTCTTCTTTCAGACGAATCCAGTCCGAGTTATAACTCTACCGCACACATTATGATAGACCTATAGAAAAAAATATTTGAATCTTTTTCTTTTCTAAGAATGGCTTAACTTGAAGTGCTGTAAGAAAATTTTGGGAAAAAAATATTATTTTAAGGTACTTTATGATATGTTGCCATACGGAAACAGCATACAATAGTGGATCTAACTAAGAATAAGTGTAAGCTTACTTATAGTTAATATTTTTCCTCAGAAATGTTTGTGTTGATTCAATTGGTGCTATTATAAGCTTTAACACAGTACTTATAATTGACACCTTATACATACTATCCAACAACTTGTGCTTTTATTTATTATATAATTTTTTTGCTGAATAATTATTTATAATTGTTTTAATTTCATTACATTTTTCATGAATATTATTTAAACTGCAAATTTATACAGTTAAAACAAATATAATACTGTATATAATGTATCATAAACACTGACATAAAACCAAAAACATTGCAGTTCATGAAAATTCAGCATTATGCAATCTCTTGAGAGGAAGACTATGAACATCACCCCCCCCAATAATCCTTGAAAGATCACCTTTTTAATGTATGAAACTTCACAAAGCAGTTTTTTCATGTGCAGGAAGAGCAAGTTCTGACCTTTTCTTCTTTACCTTGCCATAGAATATACCGTGCTCACTGATGTAATGATACCTGTATTCAGGTTTAATCAAAAGTAAAATTGCCATTTAAATTTGATTATAAATTACAAATGCCATTAACATACGACTAACCAACATTATTTCACTAGTATTAATGTTATTGTTACAGCTTAACAAATTGCAGCTGACCTTACTAGCTAGCTAAACTATTGTAATAATATATCATTCCACTATTGCACAGTGTTGCCGCTTGGCAACACATACATTTGAATGATTTACCAAAAACTAATTTTATAAAAACTTTTTGGAGAGGTGAATATGTCATCATAACATCATAACAGTGATGTTTTAGATTTTTTTGTAGACGTGACACGGACTGGTCCTTGTTTGCTACTGACATTTTAGTTTGCTTTCAGCAACTACCGACAAGAGACCGCAGTCTGTCAGAAATCTCGCCACAGAAAAAAAAAAACTGCATGTCATGTGACTTAAAGCACATCATTGGCTAAACTAAGGTCTTCTCTTTCCAACAAAAAAAACGAGAATGTTCTCTTAAAGAGACAGTGGCAAGGAAATTAACACAGAGTATGTTGCCATATGGCTACACCATACGGTAGAGGGTTAAAAATGGTCTTTGATCTTTCAAGCTGTTTACTGGCAGTCAGCGGGTGTTGCAGTGTAAACCCTCCGGCTCTGGGGGGTGAACAAAAGCCTCCTGTAGCAAATCAATGCGTTTTTGTAAGAAAAATATCCATATTCAACACGTAATAATCACTTTAATGTAGCTGTCGCTCACTGTTGTAAACGGAAGCAGTTCCGGGAGGATGACGTATGAGGGCAGTGTTGTGCAGTGAGTCTCGTGAAAACCAACGTTTTTTTACAGGATCAAAGGAAGCAAAGTTTCTTACTTTAGCAAAGGAAAACCAGTATCCTCTTGGCTTATATCGAAATCCTCCGACATTTTTCTTTACAAATCCTCGTTTTGTACTTCTAATTTGTGACCGTTGTTTTGTTTTGATCTCTCCCCTGCGCTTCCGCTTCCGTCACTTCTGAGCGGCGCATGCGCAACGCAAACCTCATACGTCATCCGCAACTGCTTCCGTTTACAACAGTGAGCGCAAGATAGATTAAATTGATTACGTTTTAAATATGGATATTTTTCTTATAAAAACGCATCGATTCGCAACAGGAGGCCTTTGTTCACCCCCCCCCCCGAGCCGTGTGAGACACTTTTTATTAAGGATGGGCGCTTTTTATTTCTTTTCTTATGGACTGATGCACTGCAACACCCGCTGACTGCCATTAAACAGCTTGAAAGATCAAAGACAATTTTTAATATAACTCCGACTCGATTCGTCTGAAAGAAGAAAGTCATATACACCTAGGATGACTTGAGGGCGAGTAATTTATGGGCTCATTTTTATTTTTGGGTGAACTAACCCTTTAAGTTTTAAATTCTGTGAGCGCACGGCTCTCTGTGGAAGACAGGTGAAAGCGCATGCTGGAGAAGCACGTGCAGATCAGAGGTGCGCAGTAAATGAAGATGAAACAAACACACGAATGTATGATTTATGTTATCACTCTACGCTTAACCCTGGCTTAATATTATAATTTAAATCGCGTTTTGATTTATCTAATTTCTGTATTTTAATAAATGCTGTAGCCTATTAAACGAATTTTAGGGCTCTGTATAGGTCGTTCTGTATAAGTTATTTTTAGGTTATTTAAAAAAAAAATAAACACCCTGCAACGTTCTGGGAATGTTATTTTATGGTTGCAAAAAAATAACCTAAAAATAACCATTAGGGAACGTTCTCTATAAGTTAGTTTTAGGTTATTTAAAAATAACCACCATGCAACGTTCTGGGAACGTTATTTTATGGTTATAAAAATATAACAAGAACGTTCCCCTAACATTAGTATTTGGTTCCCAAAAAATAACCAAACGGGAACCAAAAACTAACGTTAGGGGAACAATCTGCGTTTTCTGGGTCAGGGATTTACACAGGATTTAGCGGTTACCAACGGCCGTGGACCGTGATATGAACCTGAAAGTGTTGTGCCTGTCTCTCCTTCTTTCTGAAGCCTCATGTTTCAGTGAGTATTTCTGATAAACTAGAATGAAATCTTAAAATAATCATTAAGAAGCCTCTCAAAAAAGTTCAAATTATTCAGCCAATATTTACAGAGGTGTTATATTCAGAGCTGAAACTATCGCTTATGTAAATGATTACAAAATGAATCTGATATTATCTATTATAAGACTCCATAACATAGGGCTAAACAAACATTACTTCTCAAAACAACATAATGAAGTGGTCAAGTGGCTCAGCATGCCCCACTTTAACTTTTTTTCAAAAGACATCCATACTTACAAGTGTATGCAGTAGGGGTGCTCCGATTGATCGGCTACCAATCATTATCGGCCGATAATCACATTGGGATGATTGATCGGCGGTCTTTAAAAGGCCGATCTAAAAAAAAACGATCTCTAGTTGATGACGCTGCCATGAGAGGTTTGGCACGACATGCAGCTACACCGTCTCAGTCTCTGTTCGGCGCTGGTGAAATAATTATAATGCTGAAGGTGAGGTACAAATCACTTCAAATCACCACACATTGTGTCCGTCTATAAGCCAGCTGCAGCTGCACAGTTGACACAGGAATTGTCACTTGCACAGTCGAGACAGTGTCACATCGTCACTAAAGTTTATAAATTGCATTACTTTTTAATTCTTGCCAGTGTTTAACCATTCAGCGCTCGCGCGCTCTCCTGGAGACTATGCCTCAAGCAACTGGCAGCGCACACACATAATGCCAAGTTCACACACACTCCGTTTGCAGTGCGTATTTTATCCGCGCTCCTGTAAACGGATTAATAAAGCATTCACTGCACACGGTTATGGTCCGGTGTTCTGACGATTTGTGCTACCCTGTCAGATTTTGCTACCGCCCATTAAAACAGATGGTAGCATAATTCCATAGCGAAAAGTGCTACCTATCAGATTTTGCTTCCAGCATGATATTAATAAGTTGTGAGACTTTATTAACATGTACACCTACCCCAAACCTAAACCTACCCTTACAGTAGGATAAATAAAGTGTTGGTAGCATAATCTGATAGGTAGCATATTTGTTAGAACATGGCAGTGTGTTCAGGAGTGATGCGTCTGCAGCAGTGCAGAGATCGTTTCCGCACCGAGTCTATTGCGGCGCTGCAAGTGCTGAATTTTAAGTAACAGCGCATTGTTTGCAGTAAATATGAACATGGATTGACACAAAAATGTAGTAATTACACCATAAATGCATATTATTAAAGTCTACTTTATTTCACAGTCAACACATATGGCTTGTTGGCTAGTTTTAAATGAAAAGAGCACTTTTAGATAAACAAGGCAATAACAGATGGAGGTAGAAAAACAAAGTTCTTTATAAACCGCAGGACTGCTTGTAATAAAGATTTCAATGCAAAAGAAAAGGCAGTAGAGCTGAATATTTCTGTCAATGGTAAGTTTGTGATAACGTAAGAAAAGTAGTTTAAATGGTTTGCCAATTGCTTGAGCAACTTAATATATAGGCTAAATCTAAAAGTAAATGCAAAAGTAAAAAGCATTGAATGTGTTGCTTATATTTATTGAGTTTAAACATGTCTGTGAAAGATTGTATTACTGTACTGTGTAAAAAAAGAATCACAATGTTGAAAAAGAATTTTCAGTGACAATGTTTGGATTTGAAATCAAAATGGATAAATGTTGTGTTTGTGGTAAACAGCCACGGATCAGTAGCGGACTCTTCTGTGAAAGCTGCTGCTTCTCTCACAAGAGTCACCTAAGAGGGGAATTCCCCCCATTTTCAAAAATGAAATTCAGGCCCTGAATAAATGTCTAAAAATCCTGATTGGAGTATCACTATAAACAGTTATAAATGATAAAAAGAAGGCTTTAAAAAGATCGGTATCTGTAATCGGTATCGGCAGATACTGCTTTCTGTAATTGGCGATCGGTGATCAGCCTCAAAAACCCTGATCGGAGCACCCCTAGTATGCAGTGCACGTGATGTGAATTTAGTTCAATACTGAATGCGCAGAGCAGTGAAGACGAAAGGCTGTAATATGCTGGACCTGAAACTGGACCTGAAACTTTTGATTAATTTCTGATTTTTACTTGGATGCTTTCTTTGTACCATAACAGAAGCAAACCCTTCTGCTACAGAAGAGATACTGTTCTGCATTTATAGGGCAGCATAAACCAGTGACAATGTTTTATATTCATAGCAGTGTTTAAAGGTTAGTAAATGGTGAAATAGTGGAAATTCAAAGCCATTCGATTCAAAATTTTAAGTACCACGCACAGAAAAAGGTGCATCAGACATTGGGGCAATACACTAAGGTACAAGATACATATTTGAACCCCATTTACTCCTAAATGTACCCCTAATATACCTCTATTAGTACCTTAAATGTACTTATTAGTACTTTAAAACTACATTTTAAGTTTTAGTACATTTTAAAAGGTTTTGTGAGAGTAAACAGAAAAGGGTTTTAAAAATGGAATTTAAATTAAGAAAAAACAGCTCTAATATGATCACAAACTTATGTTGAGTACCAGTAGAACTTCTTACAGACTTATTAGAACTAATAGAGCTATTACTGACTGATCAATCAAACTAAATTGAGACTATTCAGCATTCCTATCATCTTACTAGTAAAAACGTTTTTCCATCCCTTGGCTGTTCTGCCAGTTTTGTGAGGTGTAGGTGGTATAGGGGTGTTTCATAACATAAGGATATAAGGAAACATTTTTTTATCTGTGGTTCAAAATAATCTCACCCCCATATCTATCATCCTTGCCAAAAATAGCATTATCATTACACTGTTACTCCCAACTCCAACTACAAAAAGGTTTTTCTATAATAAAAACAACTCAAAATATTTATTAGATTATATAAACACACACACACACATATATATATATATATATATAAACTTACACAAAAATACATACTTAATTGAGTACTATTTTATGGCAGTAAAATAAAGTAAATGAATTAAGTAAAATTTTATGGCAGAGTATTAGAATAATGTTGGAGGCAAGTTGAACCATTTTTTAGTAGAGGAAATATTGTTAAATACTTACTGAAATAATCATTTCATCAATCAGGTAATGAGTGATTGTGAAACTCAGTTATATTATATATTTTCTTTCCTTCACTCTCTAGCTGAGTTCGAGATTACTGTTCCCAGAGACACCGTCACTGGGTTTTCTAGTGTGAACGGGGCTTAAGAGCATGTGCTGTGCACCCTACAGAACGCATGTGCTCAATACTGTCCCAGATCTGAAAAATGCCAAAGCTCAATGGCATTCATACACACTAAATCCACAGAGTAAAGGGTATCCCATTATTCATCACGTTCACGAACGCAGATTTTTTCAAAAGGTTCAGCATTCTTCATTTGCCCATTTAACCATCTGAGTGAGGAAAGTTCTGTCTCTGAAAGATCAGCTGATAGATTTCCTCATTGCAGTGGTTAAAATGCATTTTGGCGCCCTCTGTAGGCCAGAGCTGGTATTTCATGCTGTGATGTCGGGCTTCAAGGCCTCCATCTAAGACTCTTGTTCTTCGTTCCTGCAGGTGACAAACCATACTCGGAAAAAGCGAGCGGAGAAAAACATAATAAAGCTAGGCTATATATATATCCGCCATGATGTTATGCAAAACATTTTGTTTTACGTGGATATTGGAACGTGTGTGAAGTAGCCTACATAATAAATAATAATTTGCCATTCAAATACATAGCAAATACGGAAACATTTGATTTTGTGTGGAATGAGAGACCCAACATTGGTTTTAGTTTCGTTTTAGCCTAAATGAATTCGTTTTGGCTTGTCGTTTATATCATTATAGCTTCTTATATTTTTAATTCTTGTTCTTTTCTAAATACTGTAAATTGAAAGGCTTTGTTGTGGAGTGAGGGGAACTAAAATAGCCTAGCTATGTTTACAGTGTAGAGGTCGACCGATATGGGTTTTTAGATATTTAGAAATCAGGGCAGCCGATGGCCGATATATGATGCTGATTTTTTTTGGCCGATATTCTTTTTTTCCCCATTCATCTCATAAAAGTGAGTTTGAGCAAATGATTATTGCAGGGTACAAGATAGTAATAGTAGTAGCCCAATTTAGAGTAATAATACATGGCTCAAAACTTAAGCACCTTCTCAAAACAGTTCTGAAGGATGCTTTTTGTTTATGTTTGCTGACAGACGCCATGGTTTCCCACAGACTGCTAAATTCTCTGCCAGCAGGAGGCGCTTTGGGAGCTGGAGATGCAGCGGTTTCCCCGGTAAAGGCTGTAATCAAAGCAGCACTGCTCTCACAAATGCTGCTTTATCAGGCATTACAGGAAAGACTAAATGAAAATGACATTGAAGCTTTTCTGAAGACAGTCGGTTCTTTTCAAAGATACATTCATATAAAAACACCCGCGCTGCATTTTAATTTTGAAACGTGAAGCGCTCCTTTTATTCAACGAAGTATAAGCCTTTTGGAAAATCTATTTGTGGCGGTCAGTTTTGATATTGTGATGAGCCGTCACAAATAACTCAATGTATAGGAAACACTGGACACTGCTATAAGTCAAATGGCCATAGTGATAACAAAAATAAAAGATTTCACACATATTGTACTGCCTGCTGCTCGTAACTGCTTAAGAGTGCGCTGGCCACGAGCGAATATATGACATATTGTCGGACCCACAGACACATTTCATGAGGAAAGTTAACGTGCACGCTATAATCAGCCCAGAAGTTTTGTCTGAATTGAACGTGTTTCTACTTTCACATGCAAATTACTCGTTGCACTTATGAATATGATAACTCTCCGGCATCAATTCTAGTAGGGTAAAACGTAATCCCGCTTTCGAAACGGTCTGTTTTGCCCAAAACGGTCTGTTCTGCCAAAAATCGGCCGATCAATCGGCCGGCCGATCAATCGGTCGATCTCTATTACAGTGTTTATTATAATGTTTGTAAACATTTCGCGTCGGCATTAGGCATTTCTGAAGGAAATAAAAAAAAAATTGTGACTTATGTTTTGTCCCCCCTAAAAAACACTTTTTTTTTTTATACGCGTAGCGTATTTTAACCATGCAGCAAACCTTTTTAAATATTTTGATAAATTACTGAAAAAATAAATAATTAAATGACTTTTTAAACCGTTTAACTGATTGTATTAATCGGTCAAAATTCTTACGGTCAGTTAACCGGTTAAAATGAACATCCCTAGATCATAAGTGTATGTCCTACCGCGGCAGTAGCTGCAGCTGTTTGTTGTTGTACTGCCTGCATTCTTCATTGATGGGATACATTTTAAAGATGAGCAGCCCCAGAGCTATAAGTGATACAGGAGCAGTCGACACCAACATCTTCAACGTCAGATTCACAGAATCAGACTGTACACAAACTCCCATCACATAACCTGCAAAGCTAAAGGGACAAAAATCAGAAGAACCTAAATATAAGCTGATGAATGTAAAAAGCCAGAATGTAAAATCACAGATCATGATCTGTTCACAAACCCATAAAAGGGCTTTTTAATATACATGCACTGAGGAAGATAGAGAGTGAGCTACCTTAATGCTAGTGTTGATACTCCAAGCGACACTCCAGAGGCGAATTTGGTGAAAAAAACATAGAAAGAGTAGAAAATAGCTCCATGCCCATGAGAGGTGGGATTCTGGACTTTAAAATCATCTACCACATCTGGAAGCATGGACCTGAAATAGAAGCATCTATTTGACCTTGATATTTAATGCTTGCATTCATTCTATTGGTTTATCGGATCAGATGTGTTACTTATATCAAACTGTTGAACCTAGGAAAATTATGAACAACTTGTTAATATGGCTATTTATTCAAGGAATTCATATAATTTACTCCTGTGACTGAGAGGAGCACATGGGAAAAAAAGGCAATGAGCATTTTCTTGCATGTCAAAGGCAGGAAATATATTATGAGAAAAGTAAATATAACTACCATTCAAACTTTTGGGGTCAGTAAGATTTTTGAATGTTTTTAAAAGAAGTCTCTTATGCTTACCAAGGCTGCATTTCCTTGATCAAAATTAGATACAGTAAAAATAGTAATATTGTGAAATATCATTACAATAAATGTTTTCTATTTGAATATATATTAAATTGTAATTTATTTGACTCCAGTCTTCAGTGTCACATGATCATTCTAAAATGCTGACTTTAATTATTAAGATTTTAGTTTATTATTATGATTTCTTATCATCAATGTTGAAATAGGGCTGGGCGATATGGGCAAAAATTCATATCTCAGTATTTTTTGGCCGATTTGCGATATATATCTTCTGTGATTTAAATTATTATTATTTTTTTTTATCTGTATTTAATATATATATTTTACATACCGTCCAATGTTGTCCAATGAAACAATACATATTAAAGGCTATGAAAACTAATAAAGTGAACGTAACAATGTAAGCCTATATATTATGTGCAAAAAGGGTCAAAATCCTATCATATTTTATTCTAACATTGTATTTGTAACGGACAAAAGCTAAAACAAAAATAATGCTTTTAAAGCAGAAGTTAAAGGGGGCATAACACACACAGTTTCACCCAATATCATGTTAATCTTGAGTACCTATAGAGTAGTAACGCATCCTTAATTCTCAGAAAGCTTTAGTTTGAGCATTTTATAAAAGGGAAAGATACAGCTTTACGATATCTCCAGAAAAAGCAGGCTCCTGGAGGCGATCCGTGGGCGGAGCTAAAGAGTGACGAGCACTTGGGCGCAGAATGCCAAAAAACAGATGCAGTTCTGAATCATGACCGGGATCTTTTATAGCTGGGACCGCTCCATCTTTCAGTATCAAACGATGTGCAAATCCAGCGTCGAACTGGGCCTTGTTTATAAAACGTTCGTCAACAAACACACTTGTAAATCTCCGTTGCTACCCCGGAAAAAATAACTGTATCCACTGTTTACATAACGCTGTGTTCCTTAGGAAGCTGAACAAAGTTATCTTTCCCTTACAACCAAAAACACACTTCTTTGGATTGGAGACATTCTTCCAGAGCAAGTCCCGTGCAGCGTTGCCGCCAGATGAAGCGCGTTGATGGGTGCAATCTCGCTCTCGCTCTGGTCGATGCATGCACGGGCGCGCTCTTCCGGGAGAAATGCCCATATAAGGAGTTCCACCCTCGTCTACGTCATGAAGATCCACGATCGAAAAAAACTCTCCGAAACTTGTACGAACCCCAAAGTACGATTTTTGGCACAGAAATACTCCGTCATATGTCCAAATTGTTTTTTGAAACTTTGTCCATGCAACTCTTTAACAGTGTAAACAACTCTGAATGCATGAAACAGCATTGTAAATTCACTAAAATAAAAATGAAAACAAATAAGAACAAAAGCACAGATTTGTATTAGGCTGTTTTGATTACCCCATTACAGTCACTTTACAGTTAGTGCTCTCATAAAATAGACTTACTTGTAGGTTTAAAATTCTACATGTCACATTGTCCAACTACAAATATTTCAGTGAAATATATATTTTAGTCAGAATTATTGCACTCCGTCTGTTTGGCGCGCATTGTGTATTATCACTTTTGATCAATTTAATACAACCTTGCTGAATAAAACTATAAATTTTTCAATGGTACTGTATATATAAAATATGTAGATAAACTATCTTAATTTGTTTGTTTTAATGAAGGGTCTTTTGGTTTTTAATAAAGTTATTTAATTTTTAACATATTACAATTCAAATGTCTTGATATATTACCACATTCAGAATATTTAATTACATTTTCCTTACTAATTTTTGAACATTGCACAAAAAATGTTAATAATCTCCAGCAAAATAAGAAAAGGTCATTATTAGTTGTATTAATGATTTATGTTCATTTTAGTGAATGGCATTAGCAACATGAGCACTAGCATCATGAGTTAAGTTCCCATGTATAACAAACTAGCAAATGAAGTCACATTGTTGTACAAGTGTCCTGCTGAATGTATAAATGTAAATATATATTTTTGGGAAGTCGTATTTCTATAGCCTTTTGTTATAGATGCTTTCTTTTAATATCAGCTTTTAACATCCTGAAATACAGCTCAGTCTTCTTTTGGACTATACAGAACAGAAAAACACTCACCAGGGCAGGAGGAAGGCCGCTGCCACACTGGCACCAGCTGCGACTGATACAATGTAGGACACAAAGAGACTACCGTTTACACACACCACCAGGATCATGAAGGGCACTGCCCACTAAAACACAAACACACACAGAAGATTATTCATGACTGCCAACACACATCTCTCACTAATGTAACAAGCATCAGAAACTCACTGTTATGCCAATGTATACAGCAGTCTTTTTCCCAAACCGGCAGAGGAACCACTGCCACATGGGAATAGTAAGAGTGGCAGACAGCTGGGAAGACAAATCACACAAACATGTATTTATGTCTGTCCTAATACATGGTGAAATGTAAACAGGCTACAATTAAACCAGGGTTTCCCAAACCTGGGTTCGCGAACCCCTAGGGCTTCATGAGAGAACTGCAGGGAGTTCATGAGTTACTGAAAGGGTAATATTTAAATTATAAACACATTTAAGTTATAAACTAACATTTAATATAAAAAAGTTTAAATTATTAATATTTAAAAATAAAAACCAATCAATCAGCAAATCAAAACAATCAAAAATAAAACATAACACAAATATGAAATATTTTATTTGTTTACCTGCATAGGTATTACATAGGTATACTTTGGGAATAGGGTCCCTTGTTAGGAGTATTTAATGCCACTTGGTCCTCAACTACACGGAATATAGCATTATTCATCTAGGTTTGTTGTTCATTTCATAATCTACTATTGTGTGATCCATCAATCATGTTCAGCGTGTAGTGTGTGTGGCGCGTGCGTGCGGCGTATATATATACATATATATATATTATATATTATTGTATGCACGTATATAGCTAATCCTTACTATTTAGTATACACATATATCGATATATATTTTTTTTTTTTTTCAGCACTACATTGTATATTTGCACAATGTACTCTGTCTGGCACAAATAATTTTATATATTTTATAGTACGATATTTTGCACTATCAGTGTATATATTTCCTTCTGGATTACCTCTCTTCTTGTTAAATATTTCTATTTGTATCTGTACTTTTTTTTATTATGCCAAACCTTGTGAGCTGCTAAATAGTCTTTCGTTGTTTCAAAAACAATGACAATAAAACTATTGTATTCTATTCTATTTATAATACTTCAACTAATGTTATTTTAAACAACTTGAAATGTTAAAATGTGTTAGTATATGTAGAAAGTAACATTAACAAAGATTAATAAGCAATGTAAAAGTACTGATCATTGTTAGTTCATGAAACTTAATGCATTAGCTAATGTAATAAAAGTATTACATTATATCACGGTTACTTAAAATCACTGTAACTCATGGTCCATCTTAGCTTATTTTGATGTTTTTGTATTCCATATTTTGTATTGAACGTGAATAATGTGAATGTGTACAGTATGTGAAGGGAAGTAACTCACTGACCTGCTCTCTCACTCCGAAAAACAGCACACAAAACATAGATCAAACTTATGACTGCAGATGCAATCATATACGCATGCCTCTGTAAAAGAGAGAGAGAGAGAGAGAAGAGAGAGAGAGAGAGAGATGATCATTCAGGTGCTAGAGGTTGATGAGATATGAAATGTCTTCTGCTTTATAACGACCACGGCCCCTCTCACCTCGTTAAATAATTTGTTGTCCAGTAAGATCAGAGAGTTATTGCCATGCATAGAGTGATTGGAGCCGTTGGTCGGGGATGTGCTGTTAATGCGAGGTGTGTTGGCCATGCCTACAATCGGCCCCTGAACGGCAGTGCCAGTTACTGTACCCAACACCTCTACAGTCATACCTGAAAGAGAGAGAGAACAGAAAAGACATCACTAAAACAGTCAAATTGTTTATGCTGGGAAGAACAGGTGTCATACATAATACACTATTATTCAAGTGTTTTTTTTTAAAGAAATTAGAACTTTTACTCAGCAAGGATGTATTAAATTGATCAATAATGAGAGTAAATACCTTTAAATTGTTACAGAAACATTATTTTTTTTAAATGCTGTTCTTTTGAACTTTATGTGCATCACAGAATCCTGAACATAATGTTTAATGGTTTCCACAAAAAAATTAAGCAGCACAACTTTTTTCAACATTGATAATAATAAGAAATGTTTCTTGATTTCACGGTTATAATGTGTTTGTTGCATGTATTATGTAGCCGATTGCAACAGCAAGGCATTAAAATGTGTGTAAATGCTCTTACGGCATGCTGTGGCTGAATCTCGTTCCTTCTGCTAAGTGCTGATGAACATGGTCAGAGCCGAGTAAGGCACATGAAAGCACTGCACACACAAACACCCACACAGAGTTACTCATGCTGGCCTCCAAACATAACAGCATATTGCAATTAATTAATGCAATTATTATGCACTACCAGTCAAAAGTTTGGACACACCTTCTCATTCTTTACTATACAATAAAACTATAAAACAACACAAATGGAAGTATGAATATGTGATTTAAACAAAACTTGTATGCCAGGTCCATCCTATGTATGCTGTCCTACTCATCAATTAAAAAAATAAATTATATTATATTATTGTACTAAAAATACTTTCGCATAGTTAAAATATTAGTTTTAGTATTAAAATATTAGTTGAAAAGACATTCATACCTAATTTTAAGCATTTAAGCATAAATGTTTAGATTAGCCCTTTTCTATAGTGTCCAAATGTTTGACAAGTAGTTAACATATTGACAGTTGACGTATATAAATATATAACATCGCAGAATATAATGTTACATTTAATTCCTCAAAAACTACAAGAATGTGTACTAACTGTCTGGAAAGTTTGGAAGAGACAGTAGAAGAGCAGATACCACATCATCTTTCCCTCCTCTATAGGCGGAACCAATCATATCAGGAAATAACACAACACAGCTGGTGTGGTGGACATCAGAATCCTGTGGAGAGAAAGCAGTCATCATCAGGGATGCAAACTCATCATGGGTGAAAAAGGTGACAAAGACGAGCACCCACCCCAATAGCCTAGCAGGGTTAATTATTTAAATACTAAACTAGTTAACTACAAATTAAGTTAATTATTAATGGTATAATAATTAAATAATGCATTAAATATTTTGGCTTTTTTTTTTAGATTTAAATTTAAAAACTACTTTTTTCAAACATTGCCTAAAAAAGGACACATAAAAAAAGAGCTTTACATTATCTTTACCTTTAGAAGCTGCTAAAGGCAACACAGACTTGTTGCTGCTGTAGTTTTGTTACTCTGAATTTACTCTGCATCACTTAAAGCTAGGGATGTAACGATTCACTCAAGTCACGATTCGATTCGATTTACAATTTTTAAGACAAATTATAAATGAAACGTGTCCTTTTATTATTGCTTGGACAAAATGCTGCGTGTTTCTTTGTGAAACTGAAATATAACACTATAATAATATACTAATAAGCACTTGCATATTATTGCTCTTTGTTGGTTTTGATTGCTTCTATTGTCCTCATTTGTTAGTCGCTTTGGACAAAAGCGTCTGCTAAATAAAATTTTAATATAATGTAAATGTAAATAAAACTAAATTGAAATTTTAAAACAAGCCCCAAATCAAATAAATAAGTAACACAAATAAAATAAATCTTTGTCTGTGCTCTTTCCATTTAAAGGGGTCATATGATGCGATTTCAATTTTTCCTTTCTCTTTGAAGTGTTACAAGCTCTTGGTGCATAATTAAGATCTGTAAAGTTGCAAAGACTATAGTCTTAAATTCAAAGAGATATTCTTTATAAAGTTAAGAGTCAGCCACACCTACCTAAAATTGCCTCGTTCTAACACGCCCCCACATATCTACGTAAGATTTGCATAACACCGCCCAAATGTTCACGGAAATAAAGGTGGCGTAACTTTTATTCTCGCTGTATTATCGTTGCTGCCGCCGCCATGACGTGAAGACGCTATGTTTAGTTGTGAAAGCGAAACTACTTTGTCTGGTCTTCCAAAAGAGGACTACATCTGCTTCGTGCTGTGGATCGCCGGATCGGCTTTTACCGTTGACGAAGCGGAGTCCAGCCCGGGGTTCGTCACATGTGGTTGCCGCAAGCCCGCCGGACGTTCCTTTGTCGAATCCGCCGGCCGCGCCGTTCACTCTAGCCGCCGGCCTCTGCTCATTCTAGCCCACCGTGTGTGACGCTGAGTTTTGTTGTGAAAGCGAAACTACTTTATTTGGCCTTCCAAAGATGGACACTACTAGAAATCAGTGGTTACGTTGTATTTACAACACTGTTCCAGAACAGTTCACCCCAAATATTCAGATGTGTGCAGCGCATTTTATGGAGGACTGTTTATTGATCCTGGGAGAGTTGACTACAATGACGGTTGTTCTGACTCACAGATTGTAAGTATGTTTTTTTTTTTTTATTTAAAGAATTTGCCACTGATGATCAAACGCGAGTTTTGAGGCGTGTAGAGTAGCGCTTGTTGTTTGTCCTTTTTCCGATCACAAATGCAGACATGATTTCATGTTTACGCAATGCAACGCAACACGTAAAAACACAGTACAAGTCATTATAATCCTATTAGGTCCCCCCCTGGAATGCACAATGCCTCGTTGTATGGGTTTAATTTTTTTGTCTAGTCCTTCCCGGCCGGACCAGGCTCACAGTATGTGAGGGGAGTAAACATTCCCGTCACACGCTTGAGGTCTTCGGCCCATCACAACACACTGGATCGCTGCCATCACAGCCACCACCTCCGCTTTTCAGACCAATGAGCTGTAAAAATCGACGCTTTCAGAAAGGCGGGGCAGAGAGGAGAAACAATATTTGTACAGTATGTGGGAAATAATGTGTTTTTTTAACCTTAAACCGCATAAAAACACATTTCATTACACCAAATAAACCAAATAATGTTCTTTTTAGCAACATCATATGACCCCTTTAAAATAGCCGTCACCACTGCATTTTAATCATGATCCAAACAAAAATGCTGCATACATGCAACATGATCCGTTTTTAATTTAAATTAGATTGTATAAAGCAAAAACAGAATGATTTGACTTCAGTTTAGTGAAACTATAGACAAAAAACATCTGCATGAAACAAAAACATCAGGTCTGAATGAGACGCACTCTCTGACAGCAGGTGGCGCTTAAAGCGTTTCCTTGTTTCCGCTTTAACAAGCCGCGCTGCATTATAACTTTATGTGCATTATACAATGCAAGATGAAAAGTAAAAACAACCATCTATACTTTTCGAAAGACAGTAAGTTTCCCCTAAGACATACGTTCATATATACTCCTGCCCCTAATTGAATAGCGATTTGTTTAGCATCTCAACTGATTTGAATCATCACATATTTAAATCTTTCAACCGGCTCGCGGTTAATCGTTACGTCCCTACTTAAAGCACAGCTCTGTTTTGACATAGGCATGTCAGATAGTTCGTTTCATCCATTGCTACAGTTATCACCGTCAATCGCAGATCAATTTGGCGGATTCACTCGCATTATTTTTTACACTCGCATTTGTCATTCCTGAAACAGTATACGTGGACGGTTTTGTCCTCTTACACTTTTCTTCAAACTGTAAATGAAGTAAAAATCAAGCAAAGGCCGCTTCCGTTATAGCATAACTTCGAGGCGTCATGCCCATTCAAACCGAGGGGGCACGTGCTCTCTCAAAATTCTGAGCCAAGTGGATTTTGAATGCAGCTTCCAAAAGAGGAGAATAGCCGAATTTTTTTTTTTAAATATTTGATACAAACACACTAGCTATCACTAGCTGCTAAATTCAAATCTGCGTTCGCTGACTGGTGCAGAGCCAGACGCGTTTTTTTTACAGCGCTGTGCATTATAACCAATCACACATGATTCTGTTGAGCTTATGAATGCAATGGCCAATCAGAGGCTTTCAGGTGAGTCATCGCTGAAACACCGGAGTTTTGTTCACTGCGCGCGTTGCTGACTGAATTCTGCTCTCATTAGAAACAACAAGTGCAGATGTGCGTACGAATCCAAGTAAGATACGCATTTCACATTGTAAACCGCTTCAGTGATTATAATCAGAGTTTTTGAGAGTGTTTGAACTCTGGCTAGACGTCAATGATAATGTTCTTTGATAATGTAAATGTTCTTTGCTCTCTTTCTGTACAATGAAAGTGTTATAATTAGTAGGCTAACTTACAATGTTTTTATTCAATTCTCATTAAATACAAAGTCAGTCGTATTAAAATATTTTATGGCATGGCACCCATATCTGGTAGGCCTACTTAATTAAAAAGACAGATTTTTTCTCTTCTCTCCCGATGTCCCCTTCACATTACACGGATAATCCAATAGTATGCTCTTCTCTTAAAATATTCTTTCAATTTCGACGTCATTTTAAATTTACCTCTGCATCAACCATGGTTCCAATACATAATAATCATTTCTTTCTTCCTCCCGTTTCAGATTCCGGATTCTCTTTCTGGGAAAAGAAAGGTCTGAAATGCTTTAAAGATCTTTTCATTAATAATGTGTTTGCAAGTTTTTCTGAATTATCGTCATCATTTAATTTGCCTTCCTCACACCTATTTCGGTACTTTCAAATTAGGCACTGCGTCTCCTCTCTGCTCTCTGGGTTTCCCTCTCTGCCTACAAAGTCTCCATGGGAGGAGGCATTTAAACAATCTTCATATGGATGGGATTATCTCTAAAATATATGCAATTATCCTGTCAAAGGATAATTCTCACAGCATTAAAATAATCAGGGCTTGGGAAGAGGAACTTGACCTCGAGTTTGAGGATGACTACTGGAGTAGAGTATTAGACAATGTACGTAAAACCACTTTGTGTGCTAGACTTAGCTTTATACAATTTAAAACGATTCACAGAGCTCATCTTTCAAAAGGCAAAACTTTCTAAAATATATCCCAATGTTTCAGATTTGTGTGATAAATGTAAACTTTCACCATGTAACCTTAGTCATATGTTTGCATTTTGTCCCAAGTTGCAAAACTTTTGGAATTCTTTCTTTAAAATAGTTTCTGAGGTCCTAGGGGTCGAGTTAATTGTTTGCCCTTTGATTGCAATCTTTGGTGTTCTTTCTCTGTGTCAGCCTTTAAGCCGGAGACAGGCTGATGTCATAGCTTTTGCATCTCTTCTTGCTAGGCGCAGAATACGGTTATCTTGGACCTCCCCTCAACCCCCCTCTATTTCAGTTTGGCTCAAAGATTTGGTCTTTTTTTTTTAAACTTGAAAAAATGAAGTACAATATCAGAGGTAGGGGGGAATCTTTTTATGAAAAATGGCTACAACTTATCACATTCTTTAATGATTTACAAATCTTAGACATGGATTGAGTGGAGGTATATATGTATACCCCTTATTTTATTATTATTATTAATTTGTTTTATGTATTTTTTGTAAAAAAAAATAAATCCTTTTTTTTTTTTTTCAGATGGTCTTGTGTCTATTGGGGATTGCTTTTGTTGGGGCTGGGTAGGTCGTATAGAGGGTGGGTGGGTGGTAAAAATATAACAATGTACTTTGCAACAAAAAATTCTATGTACAAAGATGGATGTTATGTTAAGTTATAGATTACATCTACTCTATTAACTGTGACTTCGAGCGAGTAACAGAAATTGAGTTGACCTCTACCGTTCCTTGGATCACACGATCTCGTGTTGACGATTTTGCTCTCAAAAGTAGAATTTTCACCGCAAGGTGAGGAGTTTCATCTATGCATCCACATCTAATTGTCCTACGGCTTGTTACAGATGTTGATCTTTGGGGCAACACCGAGAAAGAACTGATTGGTGAGAACTGAAGGTATACCACCCCACACAGCATCTCTCTCAGTTGATGTTTGAGGGTGACTATGGTCATCAATTATGCGTTACATGGTATTAAACCCAGCAGGAACCGTTTCCGGTCTCTCTCGTGAAACCAACACGGAAGTGACTAAAACTGCAATTCATCGACTGGCCGCTAGAGGATGGCTGCAAAAGGGAGTCAGTCCCATAGACTCCCCATGTTAAAATGCCCAACATTACAGCAGAAAAAAACATGTTTACAGCCTGGTACAAATTTTTTTTTTGGTCTATATAGCTAATTTTGCCTTCATGACAACTGTAAGGGGGGTGAATTGTTTTTATAACATATCCGTTTAGATTATATTAAGCCTTAAAGTTTTGCATAATTAAGGGCGTGGCCACTTGAGTGACAGGTGGATTGCCGCTGCTGTCACCACCGTCGAGCTAGGTGGGCGTGGTTTCAGCAACCAGCTCCCGCCTCTTTGCCCATTTTCGATTATTCGGCTGCCAAGATGCGACGGCCAGCTCCGCCTGCTTTAGGCTTCAAAAACGCTCTTCGGAAACCTACGGGTGACGTCGAGGACACTACGTTCCTGTTTTTATACAGTCTATGGTATTAACTCATCTGTATGAGGTTAAGTGAGGTAATGAGTGCGAACCTCATCTCTGATCTTTCCCCTGTGGCTCTGAACGAGAGCCTCTGCTGCGCGGGGTTTCATTTGATGTTTAACTAACAGAGCTGGCTAGAGTTTGGCAGGCCGTGAAAAGGATTTCTAATCACACCGCCTCATTCCAAAATTCTGGGCACTAATCCGATCAGAGAGTCTACTAGGAAAACAGTGACCAATAAGAGACGCTTCGAAATCAATGGATCAGACTGACAGCAGTGTATACAGCGGAGAGAAAAACCTCTAACAATAAGCTGATCTTTCTTTATGAGACTACAGCGAACAAAGCAATCCTCAATTAGAACACAATGACATCTGAAAAAAAATACATAAAATAAACTAATAATAATAAAATAAGGGGTATACACATATACCTCCACTCAATCCACATAAGTTGTTGCCATTTTTCATAAAAAGATTCCCCCCTACCTCTGATATTGTACTTAATTTTTTCAAGTAAAAAAAAAAAAAGACCAAATCTTTGAGCCAAATTGAAAAAGAGCCTTAGTACAATTAGATGCTCCATTGTATAAACATATTTTTGCAAATGTAATGGGTTTCATAAATACAGCACAATCGGTGTAGTATGAGCTACAAACAAATGACTATAAGAAGCAAATTCCTTTAAAGGGACAGTTCACCAAAAAATTTTAATTCTGTCATTAATTACTCACTCTCATGTCGCTCCAAACCCTTAAGACCGTTCGCATAGGCCACAACGCAACTACCACGTTCAAGGTCCAGAAAGATAGTATGGACATCGTTAAAAAGGTTCAACCTTAATTTTTATGAAGCTACAACAAAAGTTTTTGTGTGCAAGAAAAACAAAAATAATGGGTTCATTCAACAATTTCTTCTCTTCCGTGCCAGTCTTCAACACACGTTCATGAGAGTACCATGATGCATGCATGTGCATTCCTCTGCTTGTAAACAAGATGCAGGACATCCAGCTTCTACATCAAAATGCCGGCTCTGCAGCACCACACGCATGCGTTTGTTTTTCATACAAAAACCTAGAAACAATATAGTTATATTTTGTGTGGTTATATATGTGTGGTTTTAACTGTGGTTATCATGACCTAAATTTATCCTACTATGGAAGACCAATTATTAATATTGCAGCCAGCGTAAAAAAAAAGTCAGGCAACAAAAACCTGTTTCATGATTTGAAACAAAATCACTCATTACAACACGCAGAAACTAGTAAATTAATTTTTCTATTAAGATATTTATTTTGTTAAGGAAAAATGACTGGAAAAGTGTAAAGAATTTAAAACATTAAGTGTTTGTTATGTTCTGACCATAAAGAGTAGTTTAAAACCACAATTAACGTTCTGGTTTCTACAACTTTCACTTAGGAGCAAAAATCTGCCTTTAAACTTGAAAGAAATAAAGATTTAAAATCTATCGTGATAATTATCGACTGATTTAAAAAACATTTTGGCCATATCTCCCAGCCCTACGATTTTTAGTTTGTGAACTGACTGAATGGGCATACAGACTATTGAGAGTAACATTTTATCTGAATGAAACTGATTTTTGAAACAAATTATCCAAATGTATCTGACCTGAATCAAAATATACAATGATGCATCACATCCTAAAAGACATGCATTGTCTCTTTAACAGTCTTCTGTCATTCTCATCCATATTTTCCAATGTATGTGGCTGCCAGATATTGCATTAGCCTACATTTTATATATTTTAACATTCATTTTTTAATTTCTAATATGTAATTGAAATATATTTTTTAAAATACATATTTCTAAAAAATATTTTAAACATTTACATTTATTTAATATTCTCATTGTGGTCAAGATGGTCTGTTCCTCATATGAACAGTACACTCAAAACTGAAACTGTCTTACACAGCATAAACAAACAACCGTTTTAAACTGCCACTCTCTTATCTCCTGCACGCTGCTTACACTCTGATTGGTCAATTCTGGTGGTGTGGTCGACTAAGCCAATCAGGATGCAAGAGGTTTTTTCTGCACTCAACATCCGTTTTCCCCACTGCCATTAAAGGGTCATGAACCCCAGTACTATAGTACATCGATGACGCGTCGGTGTCCATTAAATTATTCATGAGACTGCTCGTTCTTATCCTATGAGAAGATGCTTCGCTTAATTATTCACAACAGCATGTGCTGATTTGCTATGACAGACGCTTCAGACAGTGAGATGACATCGCGCACATTAAAGGAGGGGTATGTATTTTTTCAAAAACGCAGTACCGTTTCTAGGCATAGGCAAGCTGGGCGGTCGCCTAGGGCGCCACCAGCAGGAGGGGGCGCCAATGAGCGCACGTACTGGCACTATATTTTAGCAGGGTTGTGATAAAGAGTGGCATGATCACCCTGAAATATGACTGCCACCCCCACTGGATCCCCCAACATTATTTGGGCTAGAGTACTGTCAATCTGACGAGGCCTGTATGCCCCTGGATCAGAGTGCTGTCAGTTGCTGCCTGATTGTTGCATGCAAAGTTTGCATTTGGAGCGCTTAACAACATCATTAGATCAGTGGGCTCTGTCAGTTCTTTGGCAAGGTAACACTTTTTTTTGTCATGCAATAAAGCTAAGTTCAAAGGCAAATTTAAAATATTGGTACAATAAAAGTGCACAAAATCAGTATTTTGTTAGGGCAGTATTTGTGGCAGTCGAGAAATCATGCTGCAAAATTGTTCCAAAATGTGTGCATTTTTGCGCCAATGCATTGTTAAACTATCAGCGTGTCATATTCCCATATAAAGTTTAACAGCCAATTAAAAAATATTGGCGTAGTAAAATTTGCTAATTCTCACAAGATCAATACATCCTTTACTAAACCGTGGGAGCAGCATCATACACATAGAGGGCAGAGTGTCGTGTTATTTAGGGTGCTTTCACACTTGGTTCGATTGTCTTGTTTTCCGAACCAGAGTTGCGTTTGCTCCCCCCCGTCCCCCTGCCCCCCGCGTGGACTTGTTCACATTATATTATTTGGTCTGTACGGCGGTTCGTTTGCGTCATCAACCAGCAGCTGTTTACCCCTGCTTTAACGCTGGCGCCGGAGAGACGGGCAAAATGTGTAGCATTGCTCTCTTTCAATTTTATATTTATCTTGTGAACCGTTTGTTTTGTTTCCAAGCTTCAGTAATAACGGCAATATAGTGTTTTCACGTCCTGATTTGGTACGATTGCGTTTCACATCAGCAACAAACCGCCGGAAGTTCACTTGAACCGTACCCCAGCCCACCCTTTTTTAAAGCGTACTCGGGTACGGTTCGTGGGTGCGCACCTGAGTTCGGAAGACAGCGTTCACATCATCCAAATGTACCGAACTCTGACGTCAATCGAACCCGGATGTGCACCAAAGTGCTAGTGTGAAAGCACCCTTAAGGGGAGTTCACGCATCAATGAGGTAAACAAAGTACAGTACAGGCTTGCTGATTACTTTTATGCCACTACTCGGCTTTTAATGTAGTTTGAGTAACAAAAGTGTTTTATATGTGCTGGGGAAAGAAATTTTGGGGGGCCAATAACTGACAAAACAATTGAAAAAAAAACAGATAAAGACAAAAAGTAGCCACTGAAAATATCTAAACATGTATCCCAATCCAAATGGAATAAAATTAATTTATGTGTGATAATTTCTTAGAAACTAGGGATTGTTACATAGAGCTATACAGGCATCTAGTGGCAACACAATGATATTACATATACTAAATTGTGCAAAATGTTTATCTTAGTCAATTTACAAATAATGCATTCAGTTTTGTGGAACTCAATGCACTGAATCTTCACAAATTAGTGTCTTTACTATGACAACCAATTTGAATGTGTCAGGAAACTGAAAAAATGTCTGAAAATAAATTATAATAACCTATATGCAAATATAATTTGGAAATGTGTCATGGTTTTTATTTAAGATTTGAGTGTTTACATAATCAGTTTTATGTTATTTTGTATGTAATCTTATATTTTCTTGTTTTGGAGTGGGATTGAGGGGGGGGGGTTCCTAATAGGGATTTCGCCTAGGGCGTCAAAATGGCTAGAAACGGCCCTGCAAAAATGCTTTAGAAAACTGAGTCGGGCCGAGTACCAAAACAAACTTGTAGCCAATCAGCAGTAAGGGGCGTGTCTACTCATGATGTGGAGGAGAGTGCTCAGTGCACAGGACGGACATTAGCGAGCCGACGACAGAAAGATAAAGATGGCGGATAAAAAACAAAAGAGGAAAACGTCTGCAGAACAAAAGAAGGCTTACGATAAGGTAAGAAGTAGGACCCGTTTAAATGCTTTCCAGCGCTGGCGAGAACTCAATTCCGTGGAAGGGCTGCGATCGGACGCCGAGGTTGCTTTGTTTTTTCTCGATAGGTGAGTAACACCATGTTTACACCGGACGCGACAGTTGTCACGCCGCACCGCAACAGCTAAAGTCCGTCTACACTGGACGCGATAAAGCGACCGTTGAAAATCATTTGAAATTTGTGTCAATACGTCATAAATAGAATGCAGCAGCAATTTTCTGTCGGGGATTTGTCGTGCCGCACCGCAAACAGTGTAGACAGCATCACTGATTATAATGAGTTCTGTAGAATTTTGTCACTCCGCGCCGCTCGCGTCCGGTGTAGACACGGTGTAGCATTGGTTTTGCTTTGTTTCAGAACTAATCATTGCCTGGGTTGCGGAGGGTGGGATAGGTGGGGCGGAGCTATCAAAATAGGGGCGAGGCCCTTTTGGGGTAGGAGCGTGTTTGTTTTGGTGATTTGAAATGTCAACATTGGCTACCAGAAATCACTTACCCCACCTTTAACTGAGAGAAACGTTCATGGATCGGAGGAGAGTGTTTGTTTTTGCTTTGTAAAGCAAAAGCACTCATTGGCTACTGTATATTACTAGAAAGTACAGAACACCGAAATTACTGTAGCATCAGTTGTCTGACTGAGATTAGTTCTCCACAAATGTATTTGGTATATGCTTTGTCAGTCAACTTTGACCAGTCACAGAGTCACCAGATTTTTACAAAAGAGGACTAGGGCAAAACAGTAATACAAAAAATCATAAAACCATCTTGAGTTAAAACTGTTTTTAGAGAAAAAAAAGTCTAAATAAAATGTAAGAATAAACTCACTCAATTTCGAGAATAAAGTTGTTGTGTTTCGAGAAAAAACTCGTTAAATTGAGTCAAAATGCAAGATGACATTATTGACAATAAACTCATACTTTCAGAATAAACTCGTTATGTTTTGAGAAAAAAAAACGTGTTAAATTTTGTGTTCAAATATTTTTTGTGTTAAAATAACATGCTGAGAAAACACACTCGTCATATTTCATTTGATCCCATTGGAGAGTGTTTTCAGTCGTCTGCAGGTGGCGTAGGTCGTAGAGATAATGCTCATGAAATGTTACACGATGCCAATGACAGAGTTCGAATTTGCCTTTGCCGAACTCTCTCTTCTTTCCTTTTTTTTCATCACATATCACTCGGAAAGTGGAACTCAACTGACTAATGGGTGTTTAATAATTAATATTAATTGTGGTCGAATTTAGGGCTAGGTGGATAAGGGAGGCTTTGTTGTCCCAATAAGGCAGCGTCTATTTAATAATTTTAATTAAAAAAAAAAAAAGTTATTATTGTATCCTTTTAATGTGCAACAATACTGAGGTGCAAATAGTATCTGTCACTATTTATAAGTATAAATAGCATCTAATTACTATGTACACTTATTGCAAAGACCTGATACTTTTACATAGCGTAAATTGAATCGCTATTTTCACTTAAATACGCTAAAAATGCTGCTTTCACATAGTGTAAATAGAATATATCACTATTTTCACTATAGTGTAAATAGCATCTATTGCTAAAAAAATATTTTCACTTAGCCAAATAGTGCTGCCCTAAACTAAAACCATACGGCATTGCCATTAATGGCAGATGGTTACAGTTGTTTCGTTCTATGGATGGAGGTGTACACAACCATCAACGATCCTAAAGTAATAGACTCAAACTCTAGTTGATCACATCAGAAACTACCTTCAGGAGCTCTACTCCCTAGGACCAATGCCACTGCAGACACTGACTGAAACGTTCAAATAAACATGACATGACACAACTTTCTCGAAATTTCACAAGTTTTTCTCAAAACTCAATGACTTTATTCTCGTAATTTCATTAGTTTATTCTCAACATTTTATTTTGACTTTTTTCTTGAAATTTAACGAGTTTAATCTCGCATTATAATATCTTTAATCTTGAGACTTTTTTTTCATTATTGCTTGGCCCTAATCCTCTTCTGTAGATTTTAAACTTCAAACATATAAATAAATAAATAAAATTGCAGTAGTGATGTTAATACCGCCTCTCAAAAATCACCAGTCTCTTTACACACTGAGAACCTGCACATGGTCAGCAGAGTATGAAAGCCCGTTTCCGCCACTGAATAAAAAATAAAAAAAGGTAACTGCGACTTTATCTCGCAATTCTGACTTTTTTCTCTCAATTGTGTGATATAAGTCAGAATTGCGAGATATAAATTCGCAATTGTGAGAAAAAAAAGTCAGAATTGTGAGTTTATATCTTGCAATTCTGACTTTATAACTCGCAATTGCAAGTTTATATCTCACAATTCTGTGAAAAAAGTCTGAATTGTGAGATAAAAAGTCGTAATAACCTTTTTTTTTAATTTTTATTCAGTGGCGGAAATGGGCTTCCATAGCAGTCTGTTAAATGTGGGGTAAATGATTTCTGGTAGCCAATGTTGATATTTCAAATCACCAAAACAAACACGCCCACCCTACCCAAAATGGTCCTCGGGGCCTTTTGATAGCTCCACCCCACACATCTACTCAAACCATAGACAACGATGATTTCTGTGAACCAAGCAAAACCAATGCACACCGGGTCTACACCGGACTCGAGCGGCGCGTTGTGACAAAATACTACAGAACTCATTATAATCAGTGATGCTGTGTACACTGTTTGCGGCGCGGCATGACAAATCCCCGACAGAAAATTGCTGCTGCTGCAACCTCGGCATCCGATCACAGGCCTCGAGTTCTCGCCAGCGCTGGAAAGCTGATACAATATTTAAACGGGTCCTACTTCTTGCCTTATCGTAAGCCTTCTTTTGTTCCGCAGACGTTGTCCTCTTTTTTTTTTAATCCGCCATCTCTATCTTTCTGTCGTCGCTCAGCTTGGCTAATGTCCGTCCTGTGCACTGAGTGCTCTCTCTTCCACATCATGAGTAGACACGCCCCTTTACTGCTTATTGGCTACAAGTTTGTTTTGGTACTCTGCCCGACTCAGTTTTCTAAAGCGTTTTTGAAAAAATACATACCCCACCTTTAATCTCCTCTATGTGAGAACAAAGATTTGTTGGGAAATAGCTGCATTAACAATATGCAGTTTTGCCTTGTGCTTTACAATTACTATTAGATAGAACATTTAGAATAAATATAAATATAATATATATTTGGGATCACTATTACTGTATACACACATATATATATATAATAATATCTACAACAGTTCCGTCTGGTTCTCAAATACTGATTGGTTGAGAACCGTGAGATATTGTACTGGTATTGCTACAGGAATGCCCTTTCACAATTTTGTATCACTTTGCTTGTTCTAGCCACTGTAGCCAGGTCTATGTTTTTTTTAAATTATTCACTGAGCTAATCGTGGAGTACGTTAGTTAATATAAGAAGAAATGTCTAGCTTCGCGGTCTCTCTCTCATTTGGATGCCCGTCTTGCCGCATTGTTTCTCTCCTATAACCTCATTATTTCTCACTAATACCCTAACTGACGCAGCCACATGCCTTGATAACCAATTCTAAATTGACGCATTTTAACGGTCAACTTGCGCTTTGAATCCTGCGGAAGGAATAGTTCCGCACAAAAAGAGGGGTTGTATTATGCCCTCACATACACATCTATACCCCCACACACACACATATATATATATATATATATTATATTTATAATATGATGTATGTATATGTAATTGGTTAGCCAATAACACAAAACAAATAACAGCAAATTAGCCTATGCCTTAATAAATCTTGCTTGGCTGACACAGAAGAGTGTACGCTGCTTGCTTTCAGTGGAAACTCTCCAAAATGGTGCTACATCCGGAGAGAGACACAGAGGAGTTGTAGAATAAAGTCGTTATTTTTGTTTTCTTTGTGTACGAAGAGTATTCTCGTCGCTTTATAAAATTCAGATTGAACCACTGATGGCAGATGACTGCGGTCAAGCCAGCCGCCAAATCGAAAAGCACGGTCAATCTAGCCGCCACGTTATTTCGAGGGTCCCGCATAAACTGCCTATTACGGTAAAATCGTCAGAGAACTGATCTGAATGCAGTGCTCCTCATCCAGCGAACGCGATTTCCCCCCCCAACACACAGTCATTAACTGTCTGATGTTGAATACCAAAATAAAAGCCCTCCAATACTCATATTACAAAATAAGAGCAAGAATATACGCTTGCTGCATCTCTACATTCAAAAAGCTATAAAAATAAAAGTTCTGGATTGCACAGACCAGTTCCACCTCAGATTGAGAGTACACCTTCCCACAGTGTCAGCTGTGTCGTTTCAGGACTGTCTGATTTGGAATTACAAAATAAGAGCTCCCACAACTTCCATATATATGCAGTTTTGTCTACATTCAAAGCAATAAAAGTTAAAGTTCTAGATTGCACAGACCAGTTCCACCTCAGATTGAGAGTAAACCTTGCCACAG
>JADLZN010000601.1:0-23501 GCA_018155175.1 Sinocyclocheilus anophthalmus | reverse complement strand
CCCGAACAAACATTACCTTCAATGACAGCATTGGTTTTCTATGCAAGCAGTCAGAATTCACACCACATGTATGCAATCATGTAGAAACGGTAGAGAGTCTGCTATTCTCATGTTGTATTTCCAATGATGAGCTTGTCATGCTAATACTGATGCAGCAGAGTTTGACTGTCACTCTGGGTGTAAGTGAGTTCAACTAAACTTCTCACACTTGCAGTGTGCTCTGAGGAAATACTAGGCAGTTTTCATGGACTGTTAAGCAGTCATACTCTGATTGCTTATTAGATTACATTACATTATCACTAATGAATAAATAATTAGAAATTGAAGGTCTGGGAACATCTGCTCAGCTTTTATGTACGTGTTTGATCTTTCATTTACATTTGTTTTACATTACATTTGTTTTTTCAGCATCACATCATACACTCTCATCTGTCCACAACCCAGGCGGGTGGAGGAGGGTTGCCACAGGACCCTGGGTTAATGGTTCCAGTGTCACAAGAGTCACCTGACACTAAAGCTGGAAGGATATGGCATCCTTCTTTCCCTCATGGCCACGAGGAGGTCGCAACACCCTCTCCTCCACGTGCAGTTGCCTCCTTGTCTGTGCGCGTGGTTGGACAACCTGAGCGTCAAGGCCTGCCTCTCATGATGCCCCGTTCACAAGAGAGAGAGGGAACTGCCCCGGTCGAAGCAGGTCCTGCCCATTCAGTGTTGCAGCTCAGCCGTTCCGCGAGGGCTGCAGCTTGTGCTCAAGTTGATAGCGATGACAATGATGAGGATGATGATGACAGTGATGACGATGATGAATGGGGTCCTACCTCACATGGGAAAAAGAGCATCCGGACTCCTCCTGTTCAGACTCCACCAGCTGCAGCCCCCCAACGATCCCGCCGAAAGCTTCAGCCACCACAGCACATCCCTCCCCAGCCTCAACCAGTCCACCAGCCGCCTCTGCAGCTCCGTCAACCTACTCCTCCCCCATCTCCACCTCCAGAGCTGTCTTTCCCGCTGCCTGACACTCCCAAACAGAGCCCACGTGACCAAGATGAGCCAGCAGACCTAGCAGAAGGTGCTGCTCCAGGGGCAGGCATGGTCTCTCCTCCATCCCTCAAAAGACAGGAGTCCAGCTCCAGTTCTAGATCCAGCAGCCCAGAACCCCCATCCACACGCAGACCTGGACCACTTAGCCTGCTGGTCCGTAAAATGGAATCTGAGGGTATGTTTGATGGTGCACAGAAGGTAGAGGTTGAGGGAGGAGAGATGGAAGTTGAAAAGCAGGAAGATGGTAAAGCAGAAGTGCAAGACTCAGCTCAGCAGCTTCTCGGGTCAGTGGTGTCTGTGTCAGTACCCACAATGCCCACTGCTCAACAAGATGCTCAAGACTCTGAGATGGAGAGAGATGAGCAAAAAAGTGAGGAAAAAGAAAATGAGAAAGTGGATGAGACTTCTGCACCATTCCATTTGACGTCACCCACCACTTTCCCACCTAGAAGTCCACACATTTTCTCAGAGGTTCCACCACCTGATTCACTTACGTCATCCTCCAAACCTGAGCAGGTGTCAGTCCTCACATCACCGAAGTGCTCTGAGGATATTGCTATGGAGACGGAGGCCTCTACAATGATTTCTGAATCAAAACATGAGGAAGACAAAGAAGTGAAAGTTCTAGAGAAAAAGTCACCTAAACCAGCAGAAGAAAGTGAAAAGGCCCTAAAATCGGCACACTCTACATTTGAAGAAGGAGAAATGGATGAAACAAGAGACCGTTCACGGAGAGAAAAAGGTCATGGACGACGCTCATCAATGCCAAGTCAGACACCATCATCTGACACTGATTCAGAATCATCATCCTCTCACTCTTCAAGCTCTCCTTCACAGGACAAATCCAGCCCACCCAGCCAAAAGAAGGTGTGTAACTGGCTTATCAAACCTATGTATTTTAATTCTGTTGGTTACTTCTACCTTTGCTGTGTTCTGATGATGAGCCTGCCATGCTAATACTGATGCACCAGTCTGACTGGGTGTACATGAGTTCAGCACAACTTCTCACACTGGTAGTGTGATCTGAGGACAAACAGAGAGCGGGTTCATAGAAATAATAAAAAGTACATAATGGAATGAAGTCATTGTTGATATGAATTTTGATGAAAATGTATTTACTCCAAACCAGGACAAGGAAGAGAACAGAAGAAAAGATGTTCAAAAAGAAAAAAAGGCTCAATCGTCAAGGTCAGTAAAGTATTTCATACACACCGTTGCATTTAGAGGTCGACCAATGTATCAGTTTTGGCGATTAATCGGCACAGATAGTTGATTGCTGGAACTATCTGCAAAAATCCATGCCGATGGTTTTTCCGGGTTCCGTCTGCTGCTGGAGGGGCTGAGGTGCTGTCATTATACAGTACGAGAGCAAGAGCGGCCTTTAGAGGTGGAGTCACTGAACCGACGTGCTGTTTGTTTTGACCCATGACACTGCACTGGACACTTCAGACACGAGATTTAAAACACAACGAAACAGTATAATATAGTACATGTTTTCACATCATTACTTGGTAATTAATTTGTTGACTAGATGCTGCATTAGTGGAGAAAGGACAGCAGTATGTTTGCTATCAAGGCTGAGAGGATGCAAACATTAGCAGCACCTCAAATGGTCAAAACAATGTGACCAAAACACATGCAAGTCTGACGCAAATTGACGAGTTATCTCGCCTTTTACAAGAAAACGCTTCCCCCGCCAAAGATGAGTTTTTATGGCTTTCCGTGTTTTCACTGTTATATACTCGGGGGCGCTATTACGCATCTTCTGAAAGAGTACAAAACCGAACAAAAAAAACACGGGAAACGGATGGAGAAACGAGCGATTCCTGATGTAACGCATGCATATGAAAAATAATCGCGATCATCAGCAATAGACAGCAATAATGGAAAACTGCATAATGTAAAAGTGATCCAGGAAGGGAATATGTCTGTGCAATCTTTGAGGTGTGTTGATGGGAAGCGATATGGATTTATCTTTGGATAATGGTCCTGAATATGATCCAGATGTAGTATTTGATAAATATGCGATTTTTTCAGCTTTTTGCTTAAAATGTTTTTTTAACGAAACCTATACCAACATTCAAGTATTTATTAAAAAAGAATGCTTTAAGCTAGAATAAAATTGATTTTCTTGTTTAAAAGTAGAGGCTCTGATCTTTATTTTGGTGTATTGCATATTCAAATATTCATACAGCAAAATATACTGGAGGCATAAAATTTGAGTGAAAATCATCAAAATCGCTGGCGGTGGCTGGCAACTTTTTTCAAAAATGCTGGCGGGGAAAGAGGTTAATGCAAGGCTTGTTCCCATCCTCCATCTGCAGTAGTTTATATCCAGCTGTCACATTAATGCATGTTATCCAGCGAAGTTGCAGATTTAAAGCCGTGAAATGAGAATGCAAACTGATATTGAATAATTATTATTAATTAATTATATAGATGTTCATTCAGCCAACAGAAATCCTGCCGCGCAACAGAGCACCATTCACACAGTTTTCCATTAAATTACATTATATTTGTCCCAAATTGTTGTTAATGTACATAATGACTTTACCCTAGATGGTAAAATTGTGCATTTTTTCAGCGAAACATTTCTTTCTATGGCTCTAGTAAAGTCTGTATGATTCATATAGAGAGCTATAATATAGATCGCTCTTTCTCTTTCCGGTAACACTGAACTTGCAAACCATCTATGCCATGTTTTGATCAGTTCTTCAAGTTAACTTTTACCCGTTTGGTGATTTAAATAAACTGTTTTAGACCGCCGCTTGAACTGAACGTGACTCGTCAGGTGTGTGTGTGAGATCCCTGATACCTGCGAGTTGTCCATGGGGCGCTTCGCTTTTTGCCCGTAGTGCGACTGCCATATTTTGTTATTTTGATTAGATAATCATCACGTTCTAGAATAGAAGCAATTAAAGTGTGAGAGTATACATACAATATCCATATGTATGTAACTTCAATGCTATGGCCTTTGTGTAGATATTTAAAGATGGCCATCTAGTTAGAGTGTGTTAATTTCAACATCTACTAATACATTTTTAAATTTTGAAGTTGCTTCTTTTAACGTTAATGAACTATGAACTAACTTTAATGATCAATATATAATTAATATTTAATATTAATATTTATATTTGTGATAAAGGTAGGGTTTTTTTTGGTTAATAGTAAAAGGCACAATTTTTTTTAAAAGTTGATTAATACGATCAGTTGATTAATCTGTATCGGCCAGTGTGGTCCAACCTAGCTATCGGTAAAATCGGTCAACCTCTAGTTACATTGCCTTGTACAGGTACAAAAACACAATGCTTTCAGTGTGTTTCAATGCAAACATTCAGCTTATTTATTAATAAGCTGTAAATAAAATAAAATGCAATTAAAATGAATTCTCAGACAGAATATATTTTCCCTTTTTGACTTTGTTCTGGTCATTTAAGAAAAATAATTTAAAGTCTATCTGTTCCTACTATACCTGTATTTTGAAGTATTTATGTAATGTAATGCAAAAAAAACTCCTTGCTTTCAATGATCATGCAAAAACCAGGAAAATATGTTTTATGATAAATGTTTTTTCTGTGTATGCTCTCTACATATTTAATCTGTGTAATGTTTTTTTAAATGAATTTCCACTAAGCTCAAATAACTGGAACAGTCACAGAAGTTCATTGGTCAAAATGTGTGGGATGCTTGCCATTCAAGTCACACACATTTCTAATTGTCTTTCACACTTCACTGATTTTCATAACCATTGTCTCCCATTTGCCATCTTTGGAATCACAGAAATTTGTCTAAATGCAGGACCACCCAGTATGTGTGAGCTCAGAAGTGCATGAGCTAAAACGCTGCTGTCTGTTGTCATGCATAGTTTAGTGAGATTGCCCATTTGGCCTCATTCAGGGCTTCTCACCAGGACATCCAGCAGATGGAAGTCCTCCTTGGTCTTTTTCTCTTTATTCTTATTAATGACATGTAGGGGAAATAATGCTATATTGGGTAATGTCTTCAGTAATGTTTAAAATGCAGTGTGAAGAGCCATTAGATTTTATGATACACTTACTTGACCAATCATTGTTGTGCACAGATTGGTGACAGAATTGCAAAGTCTTTTTCTTTATACCCGTGGCCCTGACTAGGGCATAGGCCACCAATTCTGATGAATAATTAGAAATGAAACCAACAACATCCTAATAAATTTCTCGTTATTTTATATACTAGTAATGTTTTTAGATCCCAGGGTCTATTGAACAAGATTTCTGAAGTGACACTACAAAGTTAGAACTAAAGAAGAATCTAAAAGTATTTCTGTGTAAATTTGACCTACATTGTGATCAGTTCTTAAAGTCATGTGACCAAATATAGAGAACCAGATAAAACGAATAAGTGGAGATATATAATGTATTAAGCAAAATGCTTTACAGTATCTGGTGTAACCCCTTTTAGCAGCAGAACAGCAACCAAGTGTTTCCAGTAAGTGTGGATCAGTCATCATCAGTTTGGAGGAAATTTGAAAATGGAAAAAATCACACAAAAGCTGATCACAATTAAGTAAATGTATGCCGAAATAAGACAATTTTAAAGGGTCAGCACCCATCAAAATTAATATGGTCATTAATCCACCATGTCATTCCAAACCTGTATGGTTTTCTTTCTTCAGTGGATCATAAAAGAAAATATTTTAAGAAATGTCTCTGTGCATTTATTTTGTCCATACAATAGACAAAACGGTTTGGTTGCCAACATTTTTTGCAGAAGAAAGAACGTTTTTCCTGCACAAGAAATGTATATAGGTTTGGAACCACACGAAGGTGAGAAAATGATAAATGGTGTATATAAAAATAAATAATGACGGAATTATCGTTTTTGGGTAAAAACTAAACCAAATTAGATGTTTATTTTAAACGTAAGAAACCAAGAGTTAGAAAATGATTAGTGTATCTTATCTAAACACAATTTATAACCCGTCCACGTAATAGTTAATTTGACTGTTCGGAATATGGAATATAAAGGCGGTTGTATTTTTAATCAGGCGTTCTATACGACAGCCTATACACCGGCGTGGCCTTGGAGGAGGGGTCCTGCTTGTACTTCTCATACTTCCCCTAGCGCTACTCAATATGGCTGCTCTGTGAGCGCCGCCGTGACTATACCGACGCATTGCACAAGAGAGAGAGAGAGAGAAAACAGCCTTGCTGCGCGTTCGCTTCTCACATTTCTTCCTACGCATCTTTGACCCGCAGAAGCGCTATAAACGGCCGTCGCGTCCCGGTTACAGCCTGACATTATGCTGTCGGACGGCAACAAAAACGGGTAAGGTTTGAGAGAGGGAGAGGTGGTTTCTAGAAATACCCTCCAGGGCTGGGTCGGCACATCGTTTAGGTGATAGACATTTATAATATGAGCTTAAGCGATCGAGCGGTTGTGTTTGTACGGTGGTCCCTGTATTGTCTTTAGTTAAATGTGAAACGAAATATAGTTTTATTTCATTTTAGATGCTGTCTCGACAGCGCTTTTAGCTGTGTATTAAGACCCAGTGAGCTGCCTACCTAGGCAGCATTTTTGGCGTCATAATGATCGGATTGAATCAGACGGCACATATGATGCCCAAAAATGCTTTTGATATGGGTACCAGTAGATTTTGAAACGCAGACGTTTTCGTCATGATGTTGGGGCAGGGGATATTGTTCAGGCACTTGGGTTCATTAAAGATGTGGGCAATTCTCGGGCCTTATTAGTCATGAGAGATGCATGTTGTCTTAAATTAGTAATTGAGTTACCGTGTCCACGATGGCCTGTTTGAAAAAGGTTGCAACAATCTTATGGATAAAACAATGTCAACTCTGCTTACATTTCACTTAAGCCCATTTTAACAGTGTAACAATTTATGTAAGCAGTTAGGCGTAGTAAACCTGTTATTAATGCTAAAATTAATAGTGTGGTAAGGTAAGTTTCGTGATCCAAATGAGAAGTTGTGGTCCGCATAGAGCTGTGTATTAGGTTTCAACTATTTTCTTTGAAGGAAAGCAAATCATATGGTATTCATATGCTAGGTATTGAAAGTTCTCAAGGGGAAAGGGGATGTTCCCTAGTGAGCAATGACATCAGTGACGGAAAATAACAGAAATGTGTTTTAAGCTAAAGAGATCACACTTTAAAAAATGCCAGTCGGACAAAATCAGTCCGAATGCAGTATTCTACATTAACTGTTACAAAGCGTCTTAATGCATGGAAAATGAACTCTTGAGGCTACTGTAGTTCAGTTTGAGGCTGTCTTTCAGGTTTTCCTCTTGGTGCTTGCCAGATTTGCATTCATGTGTAAATGTTAAGTATTCTAAGCACTTGGCTTTTTTGTCCATGAGGGATCTGGCTACCCGTCCCCCTTCCCCTCAGCATGTGTTGACTGCTTTAATACAAAGGGAAAGCCTTGTGTTCTGAGAACCCAGAGGCAGTTTTTCCTCCTCTTCCCCCCTTTTTTGTTTGTATGTTTTTTCCCACTCCTTTTTGTCAGACTGTTACGTTCGAGCAAATGGCATACGGGCTGTTGTGTCTCTAGAGCACGGTGCAAAGGTGTGCGCAAGGTGTGTGTTTATGTGTGACGAGAGATGGATGGTTATCATAGAACAATGAATGGATAAATCACCGTAGGTTGGGAATGTCAGAAGCTGGGAATCTTTTCCCTGTCAGCGCTTTGTTCTGCATGGTTTAACATTGTTAACATCCAAATTTGCAGACAATTCAGGCAGTCTGTTATGCGTTTAAACCCCAGTTTTATTATTGTGATAGCTGAGGAGTGGTTGTGAAGGTCATCGGATGTTACATACTGTTTCATCGTTTGGCATCGGTACGGTTATTATTTTAAGAAGTCTAAATCACTTGGGTAATCTATAATCTAGTTAATGTCATTATTCTATAATGGAACAGCTGAATGTCAGCACTTCTCAGTCTGCAGTGGGTACCAGATCCTTCAGACAAGTATTTGCTCATTAGTGCTCATAAACAGTCGTTCTTATTATCACATGGTTGAATGCTATGTGTAGTGTCGGATTTTTGAACAAAGTTCAAAGAAACTGCATTTATTTGAAATAGATATCTTCTATAGCATTGTACATTTCTCCTTTACTGTCACTTTTGATCCATGATGTATCTTGGAATAAAGTCGAATTTTGCTTAAAAACTCTCCCCAAAACTTTTGAACGTAGTGTATTTGGACTGTGATGCCCCTCAGTAGTGGAAGTTTATTTGATGGAAAGCTCAAGGGCCACAAGCAGAACCTCAAGGGGGCCATTTGCTTGATTTTTATTGTATCTTTTGTATTATTAAAGACCTTGATGCATTGAAACAGCATGCTTAGCATACAATGATACATTGTTATTAACATGCTGAGATTTTACTATATATATTGTACTACATATTGGTGGTATCGTGATTCATAAATGCACTGCATTTATATTCCTGTCTTTAATCTTTTTGCAGTTATGTTACTAGTGTTGGGCGAAATGCTCCATACGTTGATACACAATATTATGCTAATTTGTTTAATTATTTACTTCGTTTCATAGCCGGAAAGTGAAGTCCAGGCTAAGACTAATAGGAGCCTAATGTTAAGATGTCTTGTCATAAAATATTTTTAATATGACCAAATTTGTATTTAACGTGATCACAATTTAATAAAAACATTGTAAGTTACTAATTATAATGCTTACATTTCCTCAGTTATTCAAACAGCAGCTACAGAAAAACGAACAAAGAATATTTACATTACCAAAGAACATCAACTGACTTCAGTCTAGCGTGAGTATTATTATTTAAAAAAACTTTCCGTTATAATCACATGCGCTATACACACTGTAGGATGAATAAATCTCTTAACTCTGCCATACAGCGGCACTTCTGAATTTGCGAGAGAGCAGAATTCAGTCAGCAAGCGTGCACACTCAACAACAAAATTCTGGTGTTTCAGCGATGACTCATCTGAAAGCTTCTGATTGGCCATTGCATTTATAAACTCAACGGAATCGTGTGTGATTGTTTATAACGCGCAACACTGTAAAAACGTGAAAAAAGAAACATGATGGATCAAATAAGCCCTAATATTAATTAGATTGTATTACTAGCCTGATAATAATAATAAAAAATAATTTGCGTTTTATCGTCAAAGGCATCAGCCATAGGCGATATCTCTTGACTATGGATAAGGGTTGGAAGTAAACTACGCAGATCACTGGCCCTCCAGGATTGGAGTTGACTTGTCCTGATGTATACGGACCTGGGTTACTCATTTAAAAATATACACGTATTTGGTTTTCCCTTAATGTTTTCAAGTTTTATTACCATGGCATATACCAGCTTATGTATGTATGTATGTATGTGTGATGCTGGCAGTGAGAGTCATTTAGCCAGGCTGTTATTTATAGCGTGACACAGATCAACCAGCATCAGCCACCTTACCCCTCACTCTCTTTGTCTCTTTCTCTTGTTCTTTCTCTAGGGAGGTAAAGCAGGAAGCTCTCTCTGAGCCTGCAGGCCAAGTTGCTATGGAGAGCCGCTCTCATTCAGAGAGTGCTATGCAACAGTCTGACCACCAGGGGGCATGTTATTTACTCGGCAGTGTCAAGCCGACCCAGAGCGCAGAGTCAAGAAGTCGTCGCCCAGTGTGGCCATGCGACCGCAACAGAACGTGGAAACAGGCTGAATTCCGAAAGAGTGCTGCTTATATTGGCTGGGGTCACTGAAGTTTGTAAGGACAGTTCTGAGCTGAAACTTTTGAGTCAGGTGAATTTCACCTTGTTGTCTTGGTCTTTGATTTAATTCAGGTTGGATATACGATTTGTTGCCATAGCTCTTGGTTTTTCTTTCCGTCCTACCTAGCAGAGTGTTACCTCGTGGATGTGGAACTCACTGTTGGCATTCGCCAAGGTTGAGGGTCATTGTGGGTCCAAGCAGAATGCTGACTTTCGATGGCTACTACTGAAGCAGACATGTCACCCCTTTGAGTTTCACACGCTCATGATTTTCTTGAGGTCTTTTGTAGTAATGAACGTCATTATCGCTCGTTGTAGCTGTAAAGATTGATATTGATAGCTTAGAGAAATGTGCGCAATCTATGTACATCCCATGACAAATGACGTATCGCAGTAGTGTATGTATAGACTTAAATGAATTTAACAGATGAGTCTGATTAGATTGACTGTGGAGCTTGCGTCCCGTTCGGCGGACCCCTTTTGGAAGTTCCCCAGAAGCACGTGTGTGAGGCAGTTAAGTCTAGAAATCACCCCGGTATAAAACAACTCTTCTCCGTAGATGGCGTCCTGTTTCGCTCGCGCAACAAGGCCCGAGAGGACCCACCAAAGAAGCCACGCAGTGGTATTTGCGAGTTGCTAGCTGACAGATACAGTAACCCTGGTCACACATAATGTACATGTATGCTTGTGCTCGATGTCAGCGGCTCTTTAGGTCTCTCACTGTCATACTCTTTTTCCAGCCTCATTTCTCTCTCTCCCTCTATCTCTCCCTCTGTCGACTCGCGTCGATCATACTCACTATGTCGCCTTCTGTCGCTCTATGCTCTTGAGTTGCGCTTACTCTTTTGTAGTCTCTGTTTGATTTCTAGGTAATGTATGCATTCGTTTTGTGGTTTAAGAACTACATGATGCTTGTTAGTCGAAGCATGCTGCTCGCTCCGCCTTTCCATCATGTCTCATACTGGTACCTGCATACTGTCCCACAACATCTTCTCCTCTTACCTGACCCTGTCCTATCCCCACATGTATCCCGTATGTCACTAGCGGACCGCGGATACAAGGCTCGAATAGGCCTCCACACTGAAGGGTCGCCACTGCAAGACTCGCCTGATGTAACTGCTGCGACGCTTTGGTCCCCTCTTCTCCCGCCTGTTCCTTCCAATTATCATCGATGTGGACTCCTGCTGCGGCACTGCATTGGCGCCGACCCTTGCCGATGAGGTAGTAGCCGGGGAGTGTGGTGTTCTAACGTTGGTATTGCCAGCCCTGCCCCTGATGGTCCTACCTAATAAGAGGGTGGCATGGTCCAAGCGTTACCACCGGCGGACAAATGCGACCCCGCATGCAGTGGCTTCTCTGTCCGATGATGGTGATTTAAAAAAGCACCACTGTCTGATGCAGCGTGTATTTTCCACCCCCACGTCCCCCAGAGACCGCGATTAGGCCTCCTTATTCTCTGCCAGAGGATCATTACGACCGTGATCTGCGTTTCTCCTACATCGCCTGTAGAATGATCTCGTGAGTGACAGCTCCATTCACGATAGCAGAATGAGGCTATGGGCTTCTTACTGTATCCCCAGTCGATTTTCCTTTGTTTGCTAGTGTTGTCACACGGCCAGGCTGTTGTATCTGAGACATGACTACGTTTTATGTATTAAAGGACTCTCTTTGTGACTGTTACTACGCAATTTTGGACTGTTCTGGTGTGATTGTTCGAGAGGGGCACCTTTCCGTGATTTCTATCCACAATTGCCAGATGACACTTGTTGATACGACCCGCCTACGAGTGTCAGAGCTCCTTGTTTGCCACAGCCATTAATGATGAAGCGAAGGAACACTCTTATTCGCACACATCGAGACTTGAGTAGAGCGTTCCACCGACCTGTGACTCAGTGGTCCGATATCATTACCGGAATTTAGCGTTGTAAGACGTCGTGTTGTGTTATTTGAGGTCTAGATGTTTCCCACTTGTGTGGCTCCAAGTAAGGGAGAGAAATGGGTAGGGGAAGGAGAATAGTGGATTGTATGCTATAGCCCACAGCACATGACGTATGTGACAATTGGACCCCAGCGGTGACGTGTTTGCACCGCGAGTATCAGTCACTCGTGCCTTGCCCCCCTTTTTTCCGACATTACACCCCATTTCCCATACTACAATAAATTGGTGTGATTATGACGACTTGAGCAAATGGCTATTTACTTTGAATCACAATTCCCACCACAAGAGCCAAAAACAGCTATTGAAACAAAAAGTGCAGTTCCAGTCAGCCGGCCAATCAGCACGCTCAATTGTGATCGTATCTCACCCTCACTCTTCAGCCTCCGCTGATTGGACCTTTGTTGCCTAGATACAGTGCACACTGCTGTGCGGTTGGGCCATAGCCAAGCCAGAGAGGAATCAGGTGTCAATGGTACCAGGAAAACCCTTTTTCCCAAGATGTATTTGTTTTTAAATAACTTAAAATGGAAAGAAGGTTTATTGCTTTGTTAACTATGAGGTTAGAGGGTGTTAGTAATCCTATATTTTACAGCATATATGGGAAAGTAGGGAATTTGGTCAAGCATGTGTTAGCCGAAGTCATGTTAAAATAAAAACTAAAGCAATAGCAAACATAAGGGACTTATTCAGAAACAGTTTATAATAATGATGGGATTTTCAAAGCCTCTGTTTATCAAAGCAACTGTACATTATTGGTGTAACTGATAGCTGTGCATCTGTTCTTCCCCTTCTCCTTTCTCTCATTCCCCTCCTTTTCCCAATGTCCCTTTTTTTGTTCTGTCTCTCTTCCTCCACACGTCCACTGGGATCTTGTTTCTCCTCCTCTATTTCATTTCAGAGCGCCACCGTAAAATCGTTTGCAGCCCGCAAGATCTCTCTGACCAGTAAGTGTCTTCAAAATGTTATTTCTTTTTTTACCGTTTGTCCACTGACCGGTTGCTGGAGCCAATTCTGTGGTTTCCTCAAAAAAAAAAAAAAAAAAAAAAAAAAAAAGCTGTGGATCATTTAGAACATTAACCAGTAAATTGGGCAGGATACTGCCCTCACCATGTAGTTTTCAAAGTGAAAATAACTCTGGCTAGAGTGCAAAATAAATTAAATTCCACCAAAATGGATCTGTCCCATCATGTGGCTTCACTGAAACCAGTCCATTGCAACTTCATGTGATGTGCATAATGCATAAAGCATGCTCTTGTATGCTTAAAGAAGCTGAATTAATTTGCAGTACCGTTCCAATGAAAAAAGTGTTACATGGTCAGTTAGGAATTATATGCTTTGTTATGCTCCTTTACCAGTCATTTACTGCTGGATCTGTTTCTAGGTTGTGCAATTTTGTGATTAATTTTCCTTGGCACTAGGTAAAACGGAAATTGCGTCATCTGAGGCAGAGCCAGTGGGTGGAGCCAGCAGGAAAAGAAGGTGGGGTTCAAGTACAGCAGTCACTGCCAAGAAGCCGTCAATCAGCATCACCACTGAATCGCTGAAGGCATGTAAGTAAATCACAGCAGTTAAAATTTGGCCTGTGTTCTGTATTACCTTGCAGGGACGCTGAATATGGGCTCCAAAATCAATAGTGTGCGTACGCATGCTTGTGTGTGTGGTTAAAACTCCAAACACTACAAACATATCCACTCCCAACAGAAAAAATGCAATGGTAATAAGGTAAAGGTATCATGCCACACAGAATGAAGAGACTACTCATCCTCACGTCGTTCCAAACTTGAATCAATCTTCAAAACACAAACTAAGATATATTTTTAGAGAGGTTTCGGTCCCTCCTATAAAAAAAAAACATCCAGGTAACCAAAACTTAGAAGATTCAAAAAGGTATGTATCAAGTGGTCTTGAATCAATCAGTCTTGTGAAGAAATTAAAATGATGAACAGATTTAATTTAGTCTGTTTGTGTTTCGAAGATTAAGCAGAGTCTTATGGGTTTGGAATGACATGATGATGAGTAAATGATGACAGAATGTTCATTCTTTGCTGAACTATTCCTTTACGTTCTTTAACATGTGGTCTGAACGGACCTTGAGTGGGTAACGAAGTCGTAGACGGGAATCTGGACAGTTCTTCCTTCCATGATATCACAAAGGGTTTTGACTATCAACTCATTATCAAACGCATCTGTGGGACACAGTAAAAGATGATCAGACAGACAGCACAGAATTTGTTCTAAGGTTTCTTGATCCACAGGACGTGGGAAATCAAGAACAAGCAAAAAGGTGATAAGCCACTTGTGCTTGGTTAACTGCTGCAGAATGAGTGTGTGTGTGTGTGTGTGTGTGTGTGTGTGTGAGAGAGAGGGGTGCTGAGCAGAAAAAACACCACTTGACGACAAAACACACACACACACTCACAAAGAGCTGCCAAAATATACAGACAGCATCAACGGTCAGTCTGATCTGTATTCTGCTCATAATAACACTGCAATAGGCAGGGGTGTTTGGCAATAAAAAAGCACACATAAAGAACTATAAATCAGGTCAAGACCAAAAAAAAAATCTAATTAAAAAATACATTATATCAACAAACATTTCAGACTTTTTACCTGGGTGTTTACACCTTGATCCAACATAACTGCGCATAAAAATTAGTACAACAGCTGGTCACTGGGGAGTACCTGCAAGGTCTACTCTGTACCTTTTGGAGGGTGGTGCTGTTAGTTTTATACACTAAAGGTACTTTTCGCTGACATAATTTAGTCATCACTGTTAAAGTATCCTTGGAGTTGAATCTTAGTCAATGAAAATAATTTTTGAGTTTTAAAATTTGTAGTTAGGTTCAGTGTAGTTTACAAATGAAGGAGATTCAACACTGCTATTACTATTCATAGGTGTGCTTGTCCAACTAAAAATAAAGCAAGAAAAATGAATAGGGCTATAGGTCTTCAGGAGGTCACATGAGGTCACAAAACTCTTCAGGAGGTTATGAAAACTCCAGTAAAGCAGCTGTAAGGTTTTGCAGACATATCAATATAGCATTGGCAAATTTTACTCCAGAATAGCGAATTGCCTGTCTGTGAGCTGAAGTTTAACAGTTCCAGTCTGAAATGTATTGTGCCTTCAGGAAGTATTCACTTCACTCCCTTGAATTTTCACATATTGTTCTGGTTATTCTCAAAATTTTTAACCCCTGAAGTATTTTTCCTTTTGCAGTAACACGTTCATGCAACATTTAGGGTATAAATCCAAAACACCCACAGTCATAAACTTCAGCATGACAGTCAAGGCAGTCAAATCAAGTGTTATTGTACAGTTCGTCTTTTTGTGCCTTCAAAGTCATTGCAGTCACATTTAATGTAGGAAATAAAGAAATAATGAAGTACAAAAAATAATAAACATGAATGTGCAGAATGCATGGGATACAGGTAATAAAGGTCTTACAAAATGATAATAATAATAAAAGGTTTTGAATAGAGTATGCCAAATAGAGTCTGCAAATCACCTTGAATCATGCTCTCTTTCATCAGACGCCAATTATGTTTTGGATTAGCCTATTGCATAATAAAATCCTATCTATGATGCAACAAAACCAGAACTGTCTTCTGTTCCAAGGTTTTTATGTTTTACCTCGAGTAGAACACTTATCTTCTAGCACATCTTCTAGGAAGATCTTTTAAGACATGTAATAGGTGCGGTATTTCAGAAGGCACACCTTTGTACCTAAAGAGTCCATATTTGTACCTTAAAGGTACATATTAGTACCTAAAAGGTACAGTGTACCTTTTAAAAGGTACTGCCCCAATGACACTTTTTTAACCATTTTTTTTTTTTTTTTTTTCTTTTTTTTTTTTTTTCTAAAGATGTACGATTTGATTTTAAGGTTCCCACACTTGGCCCAATAGGTACCAGTGGGGGATGAAAGGTGCGTGCGGTTCGGTGCTTTCAGCGCGCAGACGATTCATTTAGTTTACTCACTCTGACTCCATTTTATATCTAATCTGACTCCATTTAGTATACCTTGATTTTAGGTGTGAAGCAAATTGGTTGTTGGTCGGCTCTAATTTTTTTTTAAAAAACCAAAAAATGCCTGACACTTCGATTATTCGAGTAACCTTACTTATATTTATTCGTTCATTAGGAATCTATGTCGCTCAGTGCCTCACGGTGGCCAACATGGGTGCCCTAAACCCCACGATCACAAACTCGTCAGTTTGATCCTTAGCCAAGTTTTGGCTAATACTATTTATACGCTTTAAATAGTATGTCTGTTACCCATGTAATGCGCAGCATAATCAGCGGTTCTGCTAGACCCTCTGTCTAGCCCCCGCTAGTTAATATAACTTCGTACAACTTAATTAACGCTGAAATCATATACATTGTTAACGTAACTGAGTACAACTTAAACTAAGGTCAAGCGGTTAGTCAGAAACCCATAATCTCACCTGATATGCCCATGCTCCATCTAACCTGAGATTTAGTATGCACTTAACCCTGGACGCAGCTTTGCGGAAACATAAGCCTTCACTTAATCTACTTGAGAAAATAACTTCGGAGTAATCAGAATGAATTCAAATGTAACAATTTATTATCAGTCAGGTAAATATGTATTATGCCAATTATCTACATAGCCAATTCAAAGATATCAAATCAATACGATACATCAAATTCTCATAGACAAATCTAAGAGTAAAGGATGCATATCTGACTTTAGGAAAATACATAGTATAAAGTGTGTGGACACATTCCATACTACGGGCTTTCTGGCTACAGAATCGCCCCGACCCTTTTGCTGCAATCCTTTAAATACAAAACCAAGATAAAACATCCGCTAAGTGGAGGCATGTACAAGCAATTGGAATTTACATTAACCCAGGTCCCAGACCTGGGTGGTTTGCACCTCAATGGGAACAGAAGGTAATTTGCATGGAATGACCCTCTACAGTAATCAGAGTATCTCTTAACTCTTATGATCTGTATTATCTTTTAGTAAGATTAAGACCATTGTACCACTCGCCCTGAAACTATTCAAATGAAACCAAACATGACTGTAAATCTTATTTGCATTCATATAGAACATTATAAAGGGGGAAAAGCGCTAAAAAAATCCCCTTGGACCCCTCACACCCAGCCCACTCTCTCTTCGTACTGTTGCCTTCTGGTCGGCGCTACAGAGCACTGACCACCAGAACAGCCAGGCACAAGAACAGTTTTTTCCCACAGGCTATACTCAGTCTTAACAATTAAGCTTTCATAATTATACATCGTCCATCACACCTAACATAGTTATATTTATATTAAACTGCACAATTTGTAAATAACATATCTGCACACTAACAAACATATCTGTACATTTATCTAAACAAAAATTTTTTTTTCCTATACTTCTATTCTGTATGATAGTACATTATTCAATTTTTATTTATTATTATTTTTTTATTATTATATTAGTTTTATATTACATCCCTACTGTGTATTCCTATGTATGTCTACACTATCAGGTATGTTCCTTCACTATGTTTGTACTGTCTTCTACACTGGAAGCTCCTGTCGTCAAGTCAAATTCCTTGTGTGTGTAAACATACTTGGTAATAAAGCTCTTCTGATTCTGATTCCGATTCTGATACGATTGACCCTCGCCGTGAATCAAGTGGATGGAGGAGATGAAAAGGAACTGATGCATATGTGAGAGAGGTGTTTCCTGCACCGCCACTCTGTGGGATTTCTCCAAGATGCCTGTGTAAGTTTGTATTGTCTGTTTCTCAGGAGATCAAAGTATCTGAGTTTTGGAACTGATGCATACGTGAGAGACGTTTTCTCGCATTTTTTCTCAGTGAGATGTGGAAACAGATGTCTGTATGTTAATGCCCTGTGTGTGTATTGTCTGTCTCAGAAGATCAAAGTGTCTGAGGTTCTGTAATTCTTACACATTTAATAAAGTCTGACCTTAATTTCGACTACTGTGAGACTTCATAATCATATTTCAGAAAAGCAGTCAGTAATGTGGAGGGTAGGGACTCAATTACCCAACCAGGAAATGTCTTGAGAGATAGGCTACATACAAGACAGAGAATGAAAGGAGGGAAGATAACCAATAGGAAAACAACAATCACAATTTTATAATTTCAATGGACCCTTCATTCTCATGACTTCTAGCAGACTCCAGGCATGACTTATGGTGGCCTTTATTAATGGCCAGTGTTGTCACTTCTTTGTTAATTGCCCTTCTTTTCTAGTTGCTTATTTTCCACAGGCAGTTTCTTGCCTGACTACGGTGCCCGCGAGGTGACATGTTCGGTTCACTTAGTTTTGTCGTGGCCACCATATATTTTGTAAATGCATACCTGACAATTATGCCAATAAAGTTTTGACTTTATGATTGTATTTATGCCCATGTGTGATGATAAATGAGCGTGTTGTGTTTTCAATTACAAATGTTACTACTTGAATGATTAATTCCTCAACGAAACACTATAGTATTTATAATGATGGTCTATTTATTAGCCGAAATAAAATGAAATATGTTAAATTTAAACTGCATTCCAGCAAAAATTCCAGTCAGCATAATCAAAGCTTATTGGCATGTCGAGCATTTACAGTAGGCTAATATTTACAAAAGTATTCAGAATGTTAAGTAAAGAGATCGAAATGAAGGAAAATGTAATTACCGAATATAAAATATAACCATAATAAAATAATAGGCTATAATCATCATAATAATATACAAATATTACGGGGAAAAGACGATCAGTTAATGGACTTACAAAACTGTAGGATGGATAAAAAAATTTCTTGTAGGCCTATTTTATAGTATGCACTTTATGTAACATTTATTCATGATAAACTTCATTTGAATGCTGACTATCGCACATAATACAGTCCGGTAGCCAAGGCCTATGGTTAATATAATAATTTCTATAATAATTCATATAACAAATTCTTAATTGAAAATAAAATATTAATGGATAACATCTCTGATAATCCCGGGTTGCTATTGTCACGCAGGTTTGTTTATGCATTAAACTTGTGGCCACGATAAAAATATGTTGTTCCCTCAACATAAGAAGTCGTAGCCACGAGAAATGGATTCATTTCATCCATGTTGTTTCCTCAACATAGCATCTCAACATTCCTCAATGTCACCTTATGGGCACCGTACCTGACAGCCAGAATGCACTGATCTTTTTTTTTTATTTGTGTGTTTGAAAAGACAGTGATATTTATTATGCAGTCAAGCAATTAAACATCAGCATGTTCAGAATGAACACAGACATATCTTGTCACGTAAACACATATCAGTGCAATCCAAAAAGTAATTTTCTAGTTTTACTACTAAGTTTTTTTTTTATTTCGCAGAAAATTCGTTTTATCAGGAGTGAAAAAAGCCATTTACAAATGCTTAACAGCCAAAAAACAAACAAAAACAATAAGCAAGCATGTGGTTTGACTACATCTTAAGGCAGTAAGTAATCTCAACTCTGTGACAGGTCAAGCAGTTTTTTCCCTCCACCCTTGATATGCCTGATTTTAGGGAACCGTCAGATAATGCAAACATTGTGTGTGAATGATTTTTGTTATGGATTAGTGATCATTATCTCTGATTATCAAAATCTTGCAAAGAAACTTACCTTTGTTGCTTAAAATCATATCAAAATCAATGTAATGTGGAGATACCAGTTACTTCATGTAAAATAAGTGGCGCTTATTGTATTGCAAGTGCACTTGTTGTACTTCAGAACTAAAAATATATTTAAAAAACTGTACTTGCAGAAAATTCATGAAATAAAAGGGCCAGTAATGTATGTAAAATCAGTAGATAAACACCCTGTAGTAAACTTTTAAAAAAATTCACTTTTTTAACGTAAAAGTTGAGTTTAAAAATGCCAAATTTTTTTCCCAAGTTTAATATTTTTTGTCATGGTTTAAAGTCTACTATTGTGATGTATTGACCTAGCATACAGCATTGTAAAGAACAGTACTGTTATATTTTATTAACTGTGGTGATATTCATAGTACATTAAATGTCATATTTTAAATCTAATAATTGCAACTGTATTGCAAATTTTAATTGCACATATTAAATACAGACACACATTCAGGAGAAATTACATTAAAGTATTTTTTAGTTTACCATAAATGTTTGTCAGTCCATTCCGCAGTACAGTTTAACATTTTCAAAGGCAACAGATGTCATTCTGAAATTGCAAATATGTGACCCTGGACCACAAAACCAGTCTTAAGTCGCTTGGGTATATTTGTAACATCCCAAACACATGTATGGTCAAATTATCATTAGCATATTAGTAACGATCATGTTCCATGAGATATTTGGGGGGGGGGTAAATTTTTTTGTTTTTTTGGTTTCCTAACCGTACATATAGCAAACCTTACCTTAATTAGTATTACCTGGCTATAACTGTCGTTAGCGAGTGTAAGGCATTTTCTCAATATTTAGATTTTTTTTGGCACCCTCAGATTCCAGTTTTCAAATAGTTGTATCTCGTCCAAATATTGTCCTATCCTAACAATACCATACATCAATGGAAAGCTTATTTTATTTTCAAATAATTTACCCTATGACTGTTGTTGTGGTCCAGGTCCACGTGTATTTAGTCTTACGTAAATGTCAAAAATCACTCTAAAGTTACATCTAAAATGCTGGGTTGTTTCACCCAATGTGGGGCAATATGGCCTAACCCAACGTTGGTTAAAAAGCCATTTAAAAATGTAACCAAAATTAACCCACTAGTTTGGGTTAGTCCCTATTGACCCAACATTGGTTGAAACACCCAGCATTTTTTAGAGTGTATGCACATTGGATTTATTATAAATTTACAACTATATACTTTTCATTTAATTGCAAGTAACATGCAGTTGAGTGTCCGAAAAAGTTCAATTCAGTTTGCTCTTGGGAAATGTGTTATTGGTGTTTTGAAACACAAAAAGAAAATGTATGTTCCTATATGTGCTGAAACAACTTGTTTGCGGGTAAGGTCATGTTTTAAACTGAATTAATGCAGCACTACACATAATTCTATAGAATTAACAAGCTTTTTCTCATCACTGAAAGCATGTTATTAGGACCAGTATAATATGAGAGGTTGTTCTTGCTATCATGATGAATAAAGTTCAATTTGTCTGGCATGCATGAGTAAACAACATTGCTGGGAAAAGATACACTGCTTCACTTTCCACTGACCTGAACTGTTTGCCGGGAGGATGACATTTTAAAAACTAAACTAGTGACTAGAGGGTGAGGCTTCAGCAATGATCTAGACTGCATGCTTCCTTGCCCGGAAGCCTTGAAGATCATTACTGAAAGGAATGTGAGGCGTCTGTCAAAATAAACTGCAGTTTGCTCTTGGAATGGGCAGGTACAGCCCAACAAGACAGTGATTAATAAGGCTAATTGATTTTCTTGGGATTGTGTCAAAGAGGATGAATGTGTCTAAGAATGTGAAATATTCTTAGGTGCCTTCCTGCTTTTCTCTGTTGGGCAATATAAATGTTGTTTATTGTGCCATTTAAGAGCTTTGGAAATAATAATGGCCAGGAACTGGAACACATGTGACCTTGTTGACGGGTGATCTTTTATTTCCAGGGAGGGGAATGATAAGGGATGTGTGCTGAAGTAAATTACCAATGCTGCAATGCTCAAGTCTCTAGGTCCTATTGCATCATCACCCCAGAGATAAGCTCAGAGAGGCTTCATCTGAAATTTCACTCTAGCAATTTCACTGATGCATTATAGGAAGCATGGTTATTCGGATTAAGTGAATACAGGAGGGGAAAGCCTGTGTCCCTGTGGCCTGCTGCAGCTACCTGGTCATGTAAAGCCTTTGCAACCATATAGGCTGTGATTTAGGCTCTTGGGACGGTTAAGACCATTTCAAATGCTTCTTGAAGTTCGTTGAATAAACTGCTCATTGCTCTTCTCTTCAGGAAATACTGGAGATTGTTGCTCATTAGGTTAAATTATGTGCCCACAAAACAAGCCTTGAGTGGATCACAAAATGAGTCAGTGAGAGGCTCACTGTGTATATTAATTTATACTCATTTCTTTTAATGTGGTATATCCTTGTCATCGCCTGACTGCAAAATGCATTTCACAGCTGTTAACAGCTCTATAATTACTTATATACACATTAAATTTACATTTAGACATGCACAGATGCAAACAAATATTGTTACATTGAATATTAACATAAAATTGGACATAAAATTGTAAAATAAGAAAATATGAGACTTAGGTCAGATGACCAGATATTTAATATGTCTCATATCTGACGAAATATCCTAATTTGTTGACACCACTTAAAGTCACAATGTGACAAAAGTACTGAGAGATCTTTTCTTCTGTACTGTGATGTATATTCAAGTAAATCTGATTATTGGAGAAGTAAAAAATATGGGACAGGACTTGATTCTATCCATTGGTTGTTGATTGGATGGCGGCAGACCTGAAGGTGGTTTTTTTAGTAATTGAAAAAGGCCGGTTAAGCAGACTAACTGATTGTAGAAGTCCAGCCTACATGACCAAGAGAATCGGTCATTTCACAGAAGGGTGAGTTGACATTCCGATAAACAAATTATTAGCTCAATGATACAATTAATTAGACATTGATTAATCAATTCACAACAAGATCATAAGAATTGCATTAGAAATAGTGCACTAAAACTGCATAGAACCGCTCTGGCAATCCACCCTAACACCCCAGCTATGTGGCAGCAGTTTTTAGACATACGCTTATATTTCTTTCTTCTGAAATGTAAAAAGCTAGATTGTAAACTTTAATCATCTTATTGCAGTTTTTACATATTTTATTTATTTATTTGTATTTTAACTGCAAATGCCATAACCAGTACTCCAGTACTTTCTGCTATGTATTGTGGATTTTTTTTTAAGTCACCACTACCATGTTGGGGAAGTTAGCTTCTCTGCTTAGCCTTGACTCTGTAATTAGACTGTAACCTGTTTGCACATGTACTACATGCCTCTCATGGTACGGCACCAAACTGACTCTAATTAGGAGCTGTGAGAAATGCTGTAGGGCTCACATCACTGGAATATATAGATGAGCATGTGTTCCGAGATGCAGCGCTCCAACTCCTCTATGATTAATGCAGAGGCCTTTGGCTTTGACCCAATCTGATGATGAAGGCCGCACGTCACGCACGCTGGGCCCGCCGCCACTCATCCCTCCCCACGTCCGGGGGCAGTCCGTTGGGCTGGTGGCCCTGGGTTCACGTCAACTACTGAGGGTTTGTTAATGGAAAGCTCACACTGGAGCAGAAGGCGCTGTGGAGATCTCTTTTGTTGAATTATTCCTCGGGTTATATGGCTTCCAGCCCTTTTCACTCAAACTTTTGCCAGGAAGTTCACAGTAGGTGAGGCAGGTGCAGAGAAGAAGGTGGAAACTTTGTGCAGTCAGTCAGTCAGTTCATCTGCAACTCAGCACCATGATCTGTGCCACTCTGATTCGCAGAGTGAAGCAGTACAGTGCTGCTCGCTGCTCTTTAGGACACACGGTGCTCAATTCACTTCAGCTGGATTATTAGCTCTGACTCTCTGACAGGACTCTGCTGAATAAATAATGATGGGCTGATGGATTTCCATGTTCTCTTCCTGTTCGTTCCTGCTGTCTCTCATGGCCTCTCCCTTATTCTCTCTTATCTCTCTCTCTCTTTCTCTCCTCGGACTCTCTCTCTATGCATTGCATGTGAGCTGGTCCTTGAGGCATTTTTCCAGCATCTTCCTGTTTTCTGCTGCCTCGCCAAAGGC
>JADLZN010000600.1:88914-103797 GCA_018155175.1 Sinocyclocheilus anophthalmus | reverse complement strand
GTTGAACAAGAGAAGTCGTATAAAACAGAATAACAAAAAGCAAACACCCAATTCACTTCAATGGGCGCAGAAAACGAAATAAGGTAGCAGAAGAAATGTAAAGAATAAAAATAAGTTCTTTACAGTAATAACCTCTAATCAAAACAGCAGATCACAAGCCCAATTTGACTTGAAATAATGCAACCAATGTTAAAGAACCAATAAAGGTGTGCAAAACAATGGAAGTGGCCTATATGTGCCTGATAAAACAGACAAAAACAAAAAACAACAGCATTAGCATACATGAACAATCTGCACATTTTGCCACCTAAATGCAACCAGGACATTCTCCTGTCCATCCGAAGCAGGTTCCAATGTAATGAAATCCATTGCGACCACTTCCAGTGGATGAGAAGCCAAGAATGGGGTCCAAGGTGCCTGAATCTTGGGCTGCGGCATTTTGGCTAGCACGCACCGCTGGCACTCCTTCACCCACTTATCCACAGCTTTATACATCCCAACCCAATAACAACGCTGCTTGAGCAGGGACAGCGTCCTCTCCACGCCTTGATGCCCCATCTGGTCATGAACACTTCGCAACACCATTTCAACCAGACATGTAGGGAGCAGCAACTGTTGGCATTCCCCATTGAACACATCGTCAATTGTTCTGTACATCAGCCCTTCTTTCTCTTGGATCTTGTCCCACTGCTTAAGCAACATCCTCAACGGTCTGGACAAGTGCTTTCTCTCACGATTTGTGGGTTTCCTCTTCTTGTCCCAGAAACTCTTGAGCACACTGATGGTCGGATCTGCATCCTGAAACTGACGAAGCTCATCCTTTGTGTATCCAGGTAATGTTGGGGTATTCTCCATGGGTCCCCCTCCAGTCTCTCCATCCTCTATGGCTGCATGTAACAGTCCTATTTCTCCCTCTCTAGGACTCGCCACTAGCCCTGCCAGGTCAACTTCCAGTGCAGTCCCTGTACAAAGCCCACTGCAAATAGCCACACAGCCATCGTACTCTGAATCCTCAGTTACCACCTCCATCGCCTCCAGTCCTGGTCTTCTAGAGAGAGCGTCAGCTGCAGTGTTCCACAGGCCAAGGTGGTACTGGACTTTGAAATCGAATATCGCAAGCTGTGCAGCCCACCTCTGTTCAATGGCACCCAGCTTAGCCGTGTTGAGGTGGCAGAGGGGATTGTTATCTGTTAGAACAGTAAATTTGGATCCTAGCATGTAACTCCTGAATTTCTCCACCACAGCCCATTTGAGTGCCAGGAGCTCTAGCTTCATACTACTGTAGTTCCTGTCATTTCAAACTGAGTCCCTCAACCTCCGGCTTGCATAGGCTATCACAGTCTTACTTCCCTCTTGGTGCTGGTATAGCACAGCACCCAAACCCAGGTTACTGGCGTCGGTCTCCAGCACAAACGGTAGGGTGAAGTCTGCGTAGCCTAGTGTCGGAGCACAGGTAAGCTTCTCCTTGAGGTGCTCAAAGGCTTGCTGGCACTCCACTTTCCAAGAGTCCTTAAACAACTTGTTGGCCTGAGCAACACTCCCTTGGTGGACACAAGTGTTTACAACATCATGGAGCGGACCGGCCACCTTAGAGAAGCCCTCAATGAATCGCTGATAGTAACTGCAGAATCCTAAAAAGGATCGCAGCTCCTTTAGAGTGTTCGGGATTGGCCACTGTTTCACTGCACTCACTTTGTCTGGGTCTGTAGACACCCATTGAGCAGATATCACATGCCCTAAGAACTTTACCTCGGACTGCAGGAAGTGGCATTTTTCCACCTTAACTTTGAGTCCGGCCTCCCTCAACCTTTGTAACACAGTCTCAAGCCTCATTAAGTGTCCCTCAAATGTACTTGAGTACACAAGCAAATCGTCCAAATAGCTGAGTACCATTTGAAAGACCAGGTCATTATGCCCTGCATGAGACGTTGGAATGTCGCTGGCGCATTACAAAGGCCAAACGGCATCCGCTGGTACTCATACAGGCCAAATGGTGTAATGAAAACTGTTTTGTGGCGGTCCTTCTCATGAACTGCTACCTGGTGATAGCCACTCGCTAGGTCAATAGACAAGAACATCTTGGCCTTACTCAAAGCATCCAGACTCTCATCTATTCGTGGCAACAGGAATACATCACGCCTAGTTTTACAGTTCAGCTTCCGGTAGTCCACGCATAGCCTAAGACTCCCGTCAGTCTTCCGGACTAACACCACCGGAGATGCATATGAACTGGAGTTGTCTTGGATGACATGCTTTTTGAGAAGTCCAGAGATATGGTCCTTCACCTCCTGGAATTGGTTTGGTGGTATATGTCGGTATGACTGTGAGACAGGAAGGTCATCGTTCAAGGGAATCTCATGCTTTACCAGTTCAGTATAACCAAGGTATTCATCAGTGATGGCAAACACGTCCAGGCATCCCCTCAGAAGCGCCTTCAGCTCTGCCTGCTGTGCAGGGGTACCACCGATCTGCACTTTCTCCAAGGGACACTGCAGGTCACTGCTAACCCCATCATTGACCTCTGGTTTACCATAACTTCCTCATGATCTGCAGAGATTCGATGGAATCTAACTTCGCAGGAGCTTCTCTCAACACGACGACCCTGGCCAAGTACCCCTAGTTTCACCTTGGGTGGCAACCACACACCTTCTGGGGACGAGTTTACAACCTGCACTGAGAATACTCGCCTACCGGGTGATACCAAGGTGGGAATCAGGACCAAGCCACCTGGCAATGATGCCTTACCTGGCTCAAACAACCTTAAGTTTCTGTTTTCAGCTAGTTCTTTATGTGCTCTGGCCTGAATTGTAGCCACTGAGGCTGCAGGTACGTGCGACTTACGTGTGCCTGCTACCCGGACCACAGAGTTCGCTCCTACTGGGGCAGCCTCTTGCACTCGGTTAAGGGCGGCTCTCCAGTCAGCATCCAACGTCCCCTCCAAAGCATTGTCAAACTCAGCTAGAATCAATTGTTTACACCGCTGTGCAATGTTCATGCCAAGTATGCCTGGGGGCGCTGAGTCAGTCTCCCCATCATTCTGGTCACGTATCACCAAGAACCCACACCCAGGTATAGTCAACCCCATTACCTGGATATCAAGTTCAACATACTCAAGGTAGGGAAAAGGCAACCCGTTGGCGGCAGTAATCTTTAACCACTTGCTTGTACAATGCATGTCTTTGTCTTCCCCATGAAGATGTTTTTTAAAGAAGCTATCTGTCAAAGTACTCACGTTACTGCCAGTGTCTAACAGGCACTGGATCGCTACCCCACCCAAACCCCCCTCCCCCAGCGTGAATTTCCACTTCTGGGCAATTGCCCACTGCACGCTCCAGAAACCACTCTTTTGTCAGTGTGCCAGTCTTTGAGCCATCAGCGCCACCTCCCATTGCTCGGTTCTACGCAATTGAGGTGCACCGTTTCCCGGAACCGGAGACTCAGGCGTAGATGGCACAGGGTTTTCCAGGAAGCGCTGCCCAGTGCATTGCCTGGCTATGTGCCCGACGCCCTCACATCTCAAACAAATGGGTTGGCCATCCCGGGTATACCTTGGCTTAAACTTGGGCTTACTAGGTTTCTCACAAGTTGGGTCAGACCTCTGAATCGTGAGATCACGGACAGCATTGGTAAGGTCCCCGATTGCTATCCCTTGTTGTGTAATTACCTTCATTACCTCTTGTAGGGCTACAGTCAAGTCATTTGGTACAGTGGCGGTCATCCTTGCATGCTCTACACTTTCCTCCACACTCACTAGGTTTTGGTTTCGGGCCACATTAGCTGGACGAGGTCTCTCTTCTGAGCACCACAAAAGGGCCTCCTCACGAACTTCGAATAATGTAGCATGAGGTCGCTCTCTGACCACCTTGCGCAGTTCCCTCCGGAGTGCTGAATCCCTCACCCCTTCTATAAACTGGTCTCTCAAAACCAACTGCACATTTGGAACACAATGTGGTGCTTGTTGCAGTGCAACATTTAACATCAATGACAGTGCATGTGAAAAATCACGAAAATCCTCACCTTCCAATGGTTTTCGTGCATAAAATGTGTGCAACAACTGGGAGGTGCTATGCTTTTTCCTGAAAGCTGCCCTCAAAGCATTTAACATCAATGACAGTGCATGTGAAAAAACCACGAAAATCCTCACCTTCCAATTGTTTTCGTGCATAAAATGTGTGCAACAACTGGGAGGTGCTACGCTTTTTCCTGAAAGCTGCCCTCAATTATGAGAACAGGTCTTCAGCTGACTTATCCCCCCCCCCCATACACAACCTGATTTCATCTAGTGCTGAACCCCTTAAGTGGGAGAGGATAAAATCTACCTGATCCTCAGTACTCAACCCCCTCACTCTTATAACCCTCCCAAGTTCCTCAATGAACTCATCAACATTTTGGCAGTCCTTACCTGGATCCCCACTGAAAGGTACAATTTGTTTCTCCCTTGGGATATACACATAGGATCTAGTATGAACATTAGTCATGTTTGCAAGGGCTGACATTACTTCATCATGTCTACGTCCCAACTCCAAGATCTGGGACTGAAGCTGTGAGACAGGGTTACCTCCCTCAATGTCCATTTCCGGCGCCGCAGCACCTGCACCTTGAATGTCTTCCGCCATTGCGGCTGCACCGTCCATGTCCTCAGCATCCATGGCTTTGCCGTAGTCACAGAAAGTCTCAGTTCTCAAACAGTCGCTATCTCTGTTGCCCAGTGTACAATACTTTTCATGCCATATAGGTAAACACACTTTGGGAGAAATGAATGAAAAACTCACTCTTATATGAGACTCTGAATTATCAGTCACGTGGAAACTGGCACATGTGCGATCTCACATCATTGTTCTCCCCTGCTCAATCTCCGTTGAAGTAGGCCTGAATCCCCTCCCCCATTGGATATCTCTCACGTGCAGCAACAAAACACTAATATAAACACTGAATTAAGTAATCTATTCTGTGCAGTCACACAACTGAAACCACCACAGGTCCACGAGTTGATAACCAGCCTGGATTATATCCGTTTAACAATATTTAACAACTATTTTCTCCTCACTGGTAACTGCTGCTTCTATCGGCGCTATCTCTGTTGCCCTCTGACGCACACTCTCTCTCTTGTGCGCATGCTCAAACTCTTAAAGGAGACAGCACGCATAACTGCATCATAGCGAAAACGTAAAGGGGAATCACCAGGGGAATTAAATATTGGACTATTCCTGCCCCGGTTACATTTAGGTAGACCACCCCATACTGGACTAGCATATTCGAGAACTGGCCGTATAAAAGTCAAATATACTTGTACCAAAACATCACAAGGAAGACCCGCTTTTTTTGCAGCGCAAAGATAGTATATTCTGGGGCACACCTTCGAAATAATGTACTTAATGTGGGCATCCCATGACAAGTCAGAGGATATTTGAACTCCAAGCAATTTAAAGGTGGAAACTCTACTAATTGCATGTCCTGAGATAACAGGAGAGGAAAAGGAGGGAATGTTGTCCTCTCTCCTGGCACTAATTACCATGTCCACAGTCTTAACTCCATTCATTGCCAGTGTAAATTCCTGTCCCCATTCCACTACAGAGTCCAAGGCCTACTGAGTGAGTCCAGGTAAAGTTCCCATTAGAAACTCTGTGATTGTTAGATCATCAGCATATTTCACAGGTATTACCGAAGGAGGCAAATATGAATCCAGGCTATTTATGCATATGACAAAAAGCAGAGGGGATAGAAGTCAAGTCAAGTCAAGTTTATTTGTACAGCGCTTTTCACGATACAAATCATTGCAAAGCAACTTTACAGCAAATTAAGTTTCTACAATATTTAGTGGTAGCTTATCAGTGGTGACTGTCAGTTAATGTACATATGGCAGAAATGTACGGAAAAATCAATTAAAGACGTAATCATACAGACGATGAACACTATTAACAGCAATTATTATATGATGCAATCAAACTTTTTCCTTTTTCCTTCTTGTTCCTCAAGAAGTCCCCCTTGAGGAACACCAGCTGGAACTGGAAAGGAGTTAGACACACAGGAGCCCCACTTCACCCTCTGCTCTCTGTTACTCAGATAGCTCCTTACAGTAAGTCAAAGGGGTCGTCTAACATGCAAGTCAGTTAAGGAATGTAGCAGTCGACAATGTTCAATTGTGTCAAAAGCTTGAGTGAAGTCAACATAAACAGCATGTATATCCATTTTGGGGGAACTGTTAAGTGCTTCATGCCAGTGCTGCATAATTTGAATCAAGGCAGTGTCAGTTGATCTGTTCCTCATAAAGCCATGTTGTGATGGTTCGATCTTAGTAACTGAATCCTCCAGAATGGCATCTCTGAGGATTCCTTCAAACCCCTTTCCAACACAGCTGAGTAGTGAAATCTGGCGATAATCTGCTGGAAAACTAGGCTTTGCTTTTTTAGGAACAGCTTTCACTATAGCCTCCTTCCATTGTTTTGGAAAAATGTTATGCTGAATGCATGTATTGAAGATGTCACATAACACCGGTGCACTGGCTACCAGTAGCCGCTCGCATCAAATTCAAGGTACCGATGCTTGCCTACAAGACCACCACTGGCGCTGCACCAATATACCTAAACTCGCTAGTTCAAACTTATGCGTCCTCCAGAAGCTTGCGTTCTGAAAGTGAACGGCGCCTTGTGGTGCCATCCCAAAGAGGCACAAAATCACTCTCACTGACCTTTTCCTGGACTGTGCCCAGCTGGTGGAATGACCTCCCGATCTCAATTCGAACAGCTGAGTCTTTGGCCATTTTCAAAAAACATCTAAATACGCATCTTTTTCGCCAGCACCTGACCAACTAATACCAGCACTTACCTATTCTATTCTGTTCTGTTCTAAAACTGTTCTTTTTCTGTTCTAAAAATAAAAAAACCTAGCTACGTGTACTGTGCTAGACTAACTGAGACTTGTCATGGAACTTTTTTGTTCTCTCGTTGGTCTGATTGCTTCTATTGTTTTCATTTGTAAGTCACTTTGGAAAAAAAGCGTCTGCTAAATTATTAAATGTAAATGTAAATGTTTGATACATTTTAATTTTAATTTATGCAAGATTGACATGACAAAATGTGCCCAAGAGTGAATTGTTCATTTTGTAAATTTTCATGCAGGATTGTCATGACAAAATGGGCTTAATAGTGAGTTGTTCATTTTATAAACTTAAATTTAATTATTGTGTATTTTGATTGTTACTTTTAAAATTATGTGGCTGTTTGTGTGTGTGTGTTTTATTGAAATGTTTTAGTTTTCATATACAAAAATGTATAATGCATGTGTTCTTGACTTTGGAGTAAACATTTATTTTGAATCCTGTGATCTTGTGAGTATATTTAATATAAAGTGCCCAGAAGTTTGAAACATTATTTTTAATATCACAAACAGGAAATAACTTGCATAATACAATGAAACGAAAAACTGTATAGGCCTACAACTAAATTACAGAAGATTCATGTTTATAAAATGCTTAATATATCATTATAAAATGCATACATACATAAAGTATGACGTATCGTGTGTAATAAAAGCAAATTACCCCTTAAAACCCATAAGGTAGCGCTACTCTGTTAAGAATGTAAGCTCCGCCCCTCACTTCCGGTTCTGTGGCTGCGGTTCTGTGGCTGCGGTTCTGAAACTGCTGGTGCTGCGGGTCTGCAGCTGGATATATCTCGCTGGAGCGACCAGCCGGCAGAAGATTATGCTTGGCTCCCTGGAACGGTTATGTTCACAAATCAAACACTTGTCAAAAAAGAATGATTAATTCTCAATTTAGAGTTTGTTATTCGTATGGTCTAGGTGTTAATACGGCATATGCCTTAAATACGGAACAAACTGCATTCCGTTTAGCTTTCATACGTAACTCTTCTTTGATGCCTTAAATACGGGACGATTCCGTATTATACGGGACGGTTGGCAACCCTACTGGCAGCTAGCTATACTGTTGGCTAATCAAATCTACAACGGGCTTAGCTAACGTTACGTATTTAGATGGGAGAGCGTGAGAGGAGAGAATAATTACGTTCACTTGTCACTGAGTTTAAGATGTTAAGTTAGTTATCTTACCCAGTACACGACCTGTTGCTCGCTATGATACAACCTCGCTCGCTCTTCTGTCAGACTGGTGGAGGCAGTGGCAGGGATTCTGGGGAAACGTAGTGGGCGTGGTCAACCTGTGTCTTCGTTCGAGAGTGACCAATAGAAAAGGGCCTTTCATCCTGGTGGGTAGAGACCATTGAGAGACAGCTTCACTCGCAAGCAAAACTTTTCAACTCGCAAACAAAAGTTTTAGACCCGCAAAAAAAGACGGCAGAAAAGAGTGTAACATTTGTGGTATCGTGATGAAAAGTGTTTGAAGTGCACAAAGAAAAATAAAGATTTTCAAAGATTTTTATGCACTGCAAATAATTTTGTTATCAATTTCTTTATTTTTGAGCCTTAAGAAGACTTTCTTTTTGCAACCTTTGGTTTTACTCTCAAACACATAATGTTTCATTGAATAATAAAGAAACAAAAATGATTCCATAGTTATGCTTCTGCTACTAAAACCCACCCCTCCAGCTGGTCCAAAATGCAGCAGTTAGAGTTCTTATTAGAACCAGGAAGTATGACCATATTAGCCCGGTTCTGTCACCACTGCACTGGCTACCTATCAAACATCGTATAGATTTTAAAATCCTGGTAATTACTTATAAAGCCCTGAATGGTTTGGCACCTCAGTACTTGAGCAAGCTCTTATCGTATTATAGTACTCCATGTCCGCTGTGCTCTCAACACTCTGGCAGTTTGATAATACCTAGAATATAAAAATCAACTGCGGGCGGAAGATCCTTTTCCTATCTAGCGCCCAAACTCGTTTCAGGAGGCAGGACACACTCTGTCAGTTTAAATAGATTAAAGACCCATCTCTTTAACCTGACTTACACATAACACACAATAATTTTTCTATAATTCAAATCCGTTAAAGGAATGTTAGGCTGCATTAATTAGGTCAACCGGAACCGGGAACACTTCCCATAACACACAATGTACTTGTTACATCGTAAGAAGAGTGGCATCTATACTAATATTAGTCTGTTTCTTTCTTATTCCGAGGTAACCGTAGTCACCAGCTCCAATCTCTATCCAGATCAGATGGTGGTTTAGTACCTAGAGACGACCCCTACAGCCCTGAATGTCAGCAGAGAACGGATGCAACTCGATGAGCCACAGAGACAGATCCCCTCCGAAGACCTCATCACAGCCATCAGGTCAAGACCATGGGAACCAGATGAGTCCTCTGCACAATCTGACTTTGCTACAGCATGGATCAACCTGCTGATTCGTCTGGCCAGAAGAGAATTGGCCCCCCGACTGAGCCTGGTTTCTCCCAAGTTTTTCTCCATTCTGTCACCGATGGAGTTCTGGTTCCTTGCTGCTGTCGCCTCTGGCTTGCTTAGTTGGGGACACTTCATTTCCAGCGATATCATTGACTTGATTGCACAGACACTATTTAAACTGAATTGAGCTGGACGATGACATCACGGAATTCAAAGATGAACTGCCTTTAACTGAAAATTGAGTGTTTGCTATTGTCACTTTGCATTGAATCACTATTTCCTATTTGATACTGTAAAGCTGCTTTGCCACAATCTGTATTGTTAAAAGCGCTATATAAATAAATGTGACTTGACATGACTTGAAGCACCACCTTTTCAGGTGACTGTCCTCTGGCTTACAGGGCCTCACTGTGAGTGTACTGGGCAACCAGGGAGATGTCCATATTTCCCATAGGTGGATCTCGAACACGAGATGATGAAAGAGAACAAAAGTTTTCTGTTCGTAACCCTGGTTCTCTGAAACATCGAGTGGAGAGATCCACCAAGTTTGCCCCGCTTGCTGCATGAGAAGCGAATATGCTCACTGAGAAAAGGTAGCACGTGCAGGGGCTTTATGCACTTGGTTTAGGGGCGGTCCCTTATCTGCCATTGGTTACGTGCTCCTGTCTGTCAAGCCAAACTTGGTGCAATTGGATGATTCTGCAGAGGTCAGGTACGGGTGCCCTTCCTATAGGTGGATCTCTCCACTCGATGTTTCAGAGAGAAAGAACCGGAGTTACGAACAGTAACCTATTGTTATTTGTACATTGGAATATTCTTGACCACTCAAGTGTCACAAAGTATCGTCAGCTGCGCTAAAGGGATCTGCCCTTATGTTGTTAAAGTTTGTTATTTAAGACATTCATAATAAATATTAATAAAGCAAGATGCCCCGTTGAAATATATGACGTGTATGGTTTATTTAAATGGCAGGTAAAATGTAGCTAAGCTAAAATTATTACTGTGAAGGGGGAGGAGAATGTGCGTCAGGTTTTTCGCCGAAAAAGACTTACGCATCGGCTACACCTGTGTATCCTCGCTCATAGATCCTCTGGAAGCCTCCTCATGGTGCAATTAGAGAATTGAGTTGTCCTTTCAAGATGGCTGAGTTTGATCGGTTTCTGGGTCACAGGCTCGAGGACGGAGGAGCAAGGAAACGAGGAAGCATCAATTTGAGTATTGAGAAGCACCCGAGAGGGGATAAGCTAGGGCCACTGGGCATGCGTACACATTATTGCCTATTTTTTGGTGCATGCTCGGAACCACAATAATGACTGTATTTGCATTATTGTAAGAGGTAGGTTTAGGGTTGGGGTAGATGTTATCCGTCCCTCCCGAACTATAACAAACGTGTCCCTCGCAGGTCAAAATGACCCGAAGGCTTAAAATGACACTATTTTTTATTTTTAGTCAGAAAGCTCTTTGACCATTTATATATATACTAATATATATATATATATATATATTATATATATATATATTATATATATATCTATTCTAATTTTTTATGTAGGTTTTTTTATTATTTTTTGGTGATTTTTATTTTATGTACCTTAAATTCTGGATATTTCTAAGAAAATATGAGCCAATAAGCAATTTTGTCACAGTATTTCAGCAAAAAAACAAACAAAAGACAATTCCAGTCCATTATCATCAAAAACCTAAAGATGAACTTGGAATGGGGTCACTGAGCCTTTCTGATGCCATCTGGTGGAAAAAAGTCATAAAACTGCATTTTATGGTTACTGCCACTAGAGGGGCCTATAGAACCCTATGGAGATTCTTAAATTAGTCAAACAAGTGAAATGTTTAAAAAGGGGGAATGTTGAGGCTTCAAATTGGTTGATAACATTCAAATATATATTGAGACATTAAAAGAAATCTGCATTTTGTGAAAAAAAAAGAATTATAACCTATACATATCAATATTCAATACAAATCTGTAATAAATATTATATATTTAAAAATCTAAATATGATATAAACTCATTGGTCTCCTGCACATCACTCAAATTTAACTGTTTTAAGTCAAAAAATATTGCAAAATGACAGTCATTTCCCAGCAGAAACATCAAAGGTGTTATAATATGGTTCTAGGGGAGTGTGTGACAATTGTGTGTGTGTTTGTGTGTGGTGTGGTGTGTGTGTGTGAGTGATGTGAGTGTGTGTGAGTAATGTGAGTGTTTTCTGCACTGGGGTAATTCTGTAATCTCAGCCCTTCGTTTGGGTATAAATCTTTACTAGATTGTGGCAGATTTTGTATATAAAAAAAAACAACAACAACAATATAATAAAAAATTTTTTTCGTACATTCCATTCATTCCTATGGGGGTCAAAATAACCCGCGAGGGACACTTTTGACACTTTTTATATAACACCCACTTAAACTGCTCGAATTCACTCACATTGTTTTTGTGGTCGTTTGGGTATTTCCCAGCGACAGTGTTGACAAAAGTAACGAAGCCTTGAACAATAACGATCAACACAACTTTTTACAAAATTCGTTAAAAATCAGTTTTGGGTCAAAATGACCCATGGGATGGATGAAGGTTTTAAACAACCTAATAGGTAGCAAATTTAATTAATTGTTACTTTCCGCCTGTAGCTGTATCCATTTTAGCCAAAACTGCCAGCAATGGACGCAACCTGTAAAAACTATCGGCATGGATTTTAGCCGATAGCCGATAGTTCAAGCAATCGACTATCGGTGTAGATCAGGGATGGGCAACTTCCATCTTGGAGGGCCACTGTCCTGCAGAGTTTCTCCACCATAATCAAACACACCTGCCTGTAGCTTTCTAGTGATCTTGAAGACCTTGATTAGCTTGTTCAGGTGGGTTTGATTAGGGTTGGAGCTAAAAACTCGCAGGGACAGTGGCCCTCCAGGATGGAAGTTGTCCATCCCTGGTGTAGATTAATCTGCAAAACCAATCAATCAGTCAACCTCTATTATTCATTGCTTTTGAAACAAAAATATAGTACATCCAAGCTATTTCATCCTCAAAGAACTCCAAAGCTCTTAAAACGATAAGAATGTGCCACTGTTTCCATTTATTTTGATAAATGTTCTGATAAAGTCTGCATTCTGTATTTCATTTATAATTGATATTTTGCTTTCATTATCACATTATTTAAATATGAACTTTACACTTATTGTTTTCATACCTTGAAAAGAAAAAAAAGAAAAGAAAAAATTTATGTCGCTGAAGTTCATTTCAAAATAAGAGTTTTGAAGTTTATTTAAATTAAGATATAGCAGGGTACTCAATTCCCTATATACGGTATCAAGTGAAAGCCCCTCTTCTCGAGATGACATATTTTAATAATATATTTTAATAAAAATAAACACATACAGTACATACAAAGGTTACACACTCAAATGTTAGACAAGATTAAGTACAATAAGGAAATGTACAAGCAATAAGTTGTCTATTTCTGAATTTCAAAATACAGTTATGATGATCTATATTAAATCTATGCCTGAGAAGCTGGACAGCTCAGGATATAATCCCCTCACTGAAAATTTTACATCAGTTTTCCTTAGTTTTCGGTAGTGTATAAACATATCAACTATTTTCTTAATGTCCTTTGGATAAAAAAAAACTTTGACACCCCATTACTACTACAATGTTTTGTAAATGTGTGACATTCTATGTCTTATGTGGGGGTTTCACAAACATCAATTACAGCGCAGCGGTCATCAATCAGGTCCTGCTCGAGTGGCATGAGTGTGTTTGTGTCCCAAGGCGTAACCAATGCAAATGAGCAAAAAAAAAAGCAATTTGTTCCACTTTAAATTAGAAATGAAATATTTTAATTAATTTTCACACCTGCCATTTACCTTGCTAACTCTGCCTATATAAGCCCTGTCTATATAAGCCTTGTGAGTCTTGTTTGTGTTTCACTGCATTTCGGAGTGCTCTCTCTGGTTACATGTGTTATGGGTTTGATCTTGTGGTCCTGGTTTCCTGGATTTCCCTGTTTGCTTGTGTTTTGGATTATGATTGTGTATTACTCTTATTAAAGCTGCGTTTGGATCTTCAACCCAAGTCTTGGAGCAGTTCATAACACAAATACACTTTTCAAAACAATGTGTAATTTATTATTTTATATTATTGTTCAAATCATCCGGGGGGCAGATTGGACATCTTTGTGGGTCCGTATGTTTGACACCCCATATCTACATTGTAGACAATATCTAGTGAATCCAAAATGATTCTGCACTCAATTTCATGGCCATTACCTCTAAAACAAGACAGTGAAAGACGACACACGACAGTGTGATGCTGTGTGTCTCTTTGTCTTCAGTCTCTGCAGATTGTGTGACTGTGACGTCTCTGTAGCGGCTCTTATTCACCATCAGCTGATCCTGAGGAAACTGGACTGACGTCTAAATACTGAGAGTCCTACAATAAAACACACAGACAGTCACATATGAGTATGAGACATTACTGCTGTCACATCACATCAGCAGATCCATTTCAGAAAAAACACAGTATATTCATATTACAGCCAGAGATATGAGTGAACAACTGATTATAGATTAATAACAGTGAATGATCAACAACTCTCACTTTATCATTTACACACAGAGATTAAAATATACATATATTCATATATCAGCACAGAATTAAACTGTTTAAAGTACAGAGACTAAAGTGGAGCTTAATTAATATCTTATGTTCTTCAATTACACACATATGAGGCCTGTTACTACACTTTGGCCATTTTAAAATATTTAAATAATATACTTACAATAGTAAAATGTCTCCAGTTTATAATGTGGATCATCTTTCAGATCAGAGAGTAACTTCACTCCTGAATCTCCTAGTTTATTCCCAGACAGATCCAGGTGTCTCAGGTGTGAGGGGTTTGATCTCAGAGCTGAAGCCAGAGCAGCACAACCTTCATCTGTGACGCCACAATATCTCAACCTGTAGAGAACAATGACACACTCTTCACTCTCTCAGATCAGATCAGTTTAGCTGTGAATCCATTAGTAAAGAGAAAGTACAAATCAATGTGTGATGCATCATTGGACTGAGATTTAAACTTTTAAAGTGCAAAAAACATGATCATAAAATCATCTAAAATCTCATTCAAGAAAGATAATTAATATTTCTGTATTGCACTGCCAGTATTTTTGGTAACACTTTATTTTAATGTGTCCTCTGTGCAGGTTATATTTATTTACTATATAATAATAGTAGATTATGTATAATTACATGCAATTAACCCTAAGCCAAACCCTAATCCTAACCATATAGTAAGTACATGTAGATAATTAATATTACTCAGTACTTAAATGTCACAAGGACAGTTTATACAAATCTGTTGAACTACACGATTCCTAACACAGCTGAGTTCCCCCCCCCTCCTATTATTTGGATAATGTATGACGCTAAGTGTGTGTGTGTGTTTCTCCTCCATCACTCAAGGATAGCAAAACCTGAGATCACCTACACTGTGAGATCATATTTATACTTAGGGCCCGTTCACACCAAGGATGATAACTATAAAGACAA
>JADLZN010000600.1:26869-86831 GCA_018155175.1 Sinocyclocheilus anophthalmus | reverse complement strand
GTCCCCGCCTACTTTGTCAGGTGCCTACCTGCATTCTGCGCCACTCCTGGCTCCTTTCTCCTGCCTTAGCTGTGCTCTTCCACACTAGGCAGGGATTTGTAAGTCTGGCTGTGTGGGCATACTCATTCCCAAAGCGTTTTCCGACTCAGCTTGAGTTCCTGAAGGGGTTACGAATGTAACCATGGTTCCCAGAGGGCTGCGCTGCATCCCAGTGCCATACTTCCGGCATCCCTGTGAGCACTTGCTTCATTCTTAGAACCTGACGCTGGTTCCACCGCACGTGCTTTTATAGCTTTGTAACAAACAAGCTGGTTACGAAGTCTTTTATCTGTTCTTTTCCTCCCCACCGCATTCCTAGGTGTGCTATGATGCCTAAATGAGCTCCTTAAGTAAAGGTGGGTCAGTAGAGGAAGTGAGCAGAACAGCAGCAGTAGAAAGCATGGCTGAACTGCATTTGTGCAATGTCCTGGTTGGGAATTGTTTCATTTTAAGCTCAACTTAAAGTAAGGATTTGTTTTCCTTCCTGTTATTTAAAAACTAGCCTTGTTGATGATGTTTGTTGCTATAAAGTTAAGAAGTCATTGAACTTGTTTGATATATGCTGAGCAATAGTATATGTGTATATAAGCGATGTTGGGTTTTTAATGCTAAAAGGTATTGTAGAAGGACCCTTTATTGGTGATTTTAACTGCATGTTGCGAGCTAAACATGGATGTAAAGTCCAGATTGAGATTGTAAGCTTGTGGCTTCTGGCTTACTTATGGCTGTACCTGATTTGGAAAAGTCTGGAGCTTGAGAACTGTTATCGTTTGGAGTGAATTCATCGCAAATAGTTGGATTATTCATCGGCTATGGGACAGCTTCAACTGTGGGCATTGTTTGAATAACTATAGACCATCAGACAAGACTGTCCCACACATCCATTTTCACATTACTGAACAGCCTAATGCCCATTTCCTGCAATGCACTTATCCATTACATTATTTGGTATAATGTGATTGATTGTCTTTTTCTTGTGTTTTTCTTTTTTTTGTGGTGACAATTATTATTTTTGTTTTCATGGGTATATAAAAAGAAGAATGTACATTTATGTGGTGAGCATCTTTCCTTCTTAAACATTTGTTAGGCAAACTGAATCCCCCTTTTATTAATTTGTATAACTAGTTTTGTGTTAGAAAAATACGAGACAGTTATAGTTTGGTGGCCCGTACAGGGACCTGTTTTTGCATTTATTGTTTGTTTAAGCATGTGAGGATATGTCAATCCAACACTCTGAGACAGGGGATGAGTACGAGCCCATTCAAGACTTCACCAGTGAACCATTTGTAGTCAGAAGAGAACCGATCAAAGAACTCATTAACACATTAATGGCGCTTTTCCACTGCATGGTACGGCATGGTACGGCACGGTACGGCTCGGTACGGTTCACTTTTGGGGGGTTCCAATGGGTACAGTCCTGGTACCTGTACTTTTTTTAGTACCACCTCGGTTGGGGTTCCAAGGGAAAACGACCGTTACCAAAAAAGTGGAAATGTAAACCTCTGCTGTTATCACGGAGTGGACGGAAGCAGTATTTGAGTGCGTCACTATCCTCAGGGTTGTCTGAATTTGCGACACAAACACAAAAGAACAGCTAGATTTAAATCAGCACAGCCAGCAAAAGATTGAACGTAACTTTTTTTTGAACGAGCGCACCTTTTTTAACAACCAAAAAGTTTTGTTGTCTGTTGCGGAAGAACAGACGTTCCTCTCGTTGATAGCAGAGGAGCGGATCCAGCAAGAGCTTGATGGGGCGACGCGGAATGAAAACGTTTTTTTTAGGAGTCGTAGTAGTAGAGGCGGTGCAACTATAACGACATGTGAATAATCCCGCCCACTCTAAAGCGGTACTGAACTGCAGTGGAAACGCAAACCGTGCCGACCCGAACCGTGCCGTACTGAGCCGTGCCGAGCCAAGTCGTACCACGCAGGGGAAAAGTGCCATTAGTGAATTATACATTGATTCTGAAGAGGAAAATGCAGCAGTTGATGATGCTGAGGATATTGATGATGTTGATCCTTTTCCACCACCACCTCCTGAAATGTAAGAAAGATCTGAGCTCACTCCAAATACTTCCATTGCAGAACAAGTAAGACAATTGATAGACCAAGTCACAACACTCGAGACACGTGTGGAAGACTTTGTTAAAAAAGTGAATTACAGTTTTTCTCTGTCTGAAATAGAAAGTAAATGCAGGAAAGTGGAAGAAAAGCTGACTTACCGCATTGAAAGAGAGTGTGAAAGGATTCAACAAAGACTTGAACTCAACATTAGAGATTTGGGGAAGTCAATGGTGGATTGTCTAAAGAGACGAGATATTCAAATTGACAGCAAATTCAAGTCCCTTATTCCATCCACGTCTACTCCCTTACAGCCATCTCCAAGCCCATGCATTCCTCCACCAATTCATAAAGTCCCAAATCAAACCTATCAGGTGCAACAAAGTCAAACTCATCTAACAACCATTGGCAACACCACAGCTATCAATTCCCAACAACCAGTGAAAGTAGAGTTTCCAAGTTTTGGTAGCAGTGATGATCCAGTTGCATTTATAGAACAATGTGAAGAGTATTTAACAACCTGGCCTCTTTCTGATTATGAAATGTTAGCTTCTCTCACATCTGTCTTGAAGAACACTGCAAAGGACTAGTGGCTCGCTGAAAGAAGAAACGTTCACACATGGCAACGATTTAAAGATGTTTTCTTATGTTCCTTCTTGAGTGAAGATTATGAAGATGAAACAGCTAGACGTCTGATAGAAAGGAAACAAGGGGCACAAGAAAGTATAAGAGATTTTGCTTTTCATTACAGAGCCCTCTGTCTGAGATGGAAACGGGATATGCCTGAGCGAGAAATCCTGCAAGCTATCCTGAGAAATTGTAACCCTCGGTTGGCTAGCTTGCTACGAGGTTCAGTACAGAATGTTGCAGAGTTGGTGCAAATTGTTACCCAAATTGAAAGAGACTTTGGAGAAGCTAGAAGGTATTGGAGTAATGTCAACACCGAATCTCAAAAGAAGAAAGTCCAGCCTAATAAGGATTCAGGTCCCAAGCCATCACTTGCTAACACTCGTGTAGTGCAGGGTGTCCAACAACCTGTACAACCACAGTTTAAAATGATCACCTTACCCATAGTGCTTCGTAAAAGATTATTTCAAGCCATAGTAGATACAGGAAGTACACTATCATTAATTCAAGAGTCACGCTGGAAGCAGTTGCATCATTGAGAACAGTGGAAATCCAGTAAAGGTCAAACTTTTATTCTGGCAAATGCACAAATGCAAACTGCCATAGGAATGTCTGAGTGTGAATATGATCTGCAGGGTAAACAGCTCAAGCTGACATTGTATGTGATGAAAGATTCTGATTTGACTGTCCCGATTATTCTTGGTATGGATTTTTTAATTTCATCTGGAATTGTCTTGGATTTCAAGAATACTCAGTACAGCTTACCATCTAACGATGATGAGGATTCTGTTTAAATATTTCCTGAATCATCTCCTCCACATTCTGTGCAGTTCTAATTTGCCTTACCTACTCCAAATATATCTGAAGAACTTTCACAATCTATCCAACAGCTGACCATGAACACTGAGGCCACAGATCAATTCAAATCCCAGTTGGAGAATTTGATGAGGGATTGGCCATCTGTCTGCACCCATGAAATTGGACATTCCAAGATTGTAAGTCATCGTATAATTACCACTGATGAGGTTCCGGTCAGAAAGACAGCCTACAGAGTGTCACTAGATAAGCAGCAGTTCATGAACACAGAGATTCAAGAATAAAAACATAATTCGACTCTCTGTGTGTCCATGGGCTTCACCAGTTGTTGTACCCAAAAAAGGTTGACAACTATGTGTGGATAACCGAGGCCTTAATGCAAGACACACTTACACTGAACAAAAATATAAACGCAACACTTTTGTTTTTGCCCCCATTTTTCATGAGCTGAACTCAAAGTTCTAAGACTTTTTCTATTTACAAAAAAAGGCCTATTTCTCTCAAATATTGTTCACAAATCTGTGTTAGTGAGCACTTCTCTTTTGACGAGATAATCCATCCACCTCACAGGTGTGGCATATCAAGATGCTGATTAGACAGCATGATTATTGCACAGGTGTGCATTAGGCTGGCCACAATAAAAGGCCACTCTAAAATGTGCAATTTTACTGTTATTGGGGGGTCCGAAAACCAGTCAGTATCTGGTGTGACCACCATTTGCCTCACGCAGTGCAACACATCTCCTTCGCATAGAGTTGATCAGGTTGTTGATTGTGGCCTGTGGAATGTTGGTCCACTCCTCTTCAATGGCTGTGCGAAGTTGCTGGATATTGGCAGGAACTGGAACACACTGTCGTATACGATGATCCAGAGCATCCCAAACATGCTCAAAGGGTAACATGTCCGGTGAGTATGCTGGCCATACAAGAACTGGGATGTTTTCAGCTTCCAGGAATTGTGTACAGATCCTTACAACATGGGGCCGTGCATTATCATGCTGCAACATGAGGTGATGGTTGTGGATGAACAACAATGGATCTCGTCACGGTATCTCTGTGCATTCAAAATGCCATCAATAAAATGCACCTGTGTTCGTTGTCCATAACATACACCTACCCATACCATAACCCCACCGCCACCAAGGGCCACTCGATCCACAACGTTGACATCAGCAAAAAAATAAAACCGCTCACCCACACGACGCCATACACGGTGTCTGCCATCTGCTCTGTACAGTGAAAACCGGGATTCGTCTGTGAAGAGAAAACCTCTCCAAAGTGCCAGACGCCAACAAATGTGAGCATTTGCCTACCCAAGTCGGTTACGATGACGAACTGCACTCAGGTCGAGACCCCGATGAGGACAAACGAGCATGCAGATGAGCTTCCCTGAAACGGTTTCTGACAGTTTGTGCAGAAACTTTGGTTATGCAAACCGATTGTTGCAGCAGCTGCCCGGGGTGGCTGGTCTCAGACGATCTTGGAGGTGAAGATGCTGGATGTGGAGGTCCTGGGCTGGTGTGGTTACACATGGTCTGTGGTTGTGAGGCCGGTGGGATGTATGCCAATTCTCTGAAAAGACTTTGGAGACGGCTTAGGTACGAGAAAATTAAATTCAATTCAGGTAACAGCTCTGGGGACATTCCGTGCAAGCCAGAATGCAATGCACGCTCCCCCTCAAAACTGCGACCATCTGTGGCATTGGATGTGTGATACAAACTGCACATTTTAGAGGGCCTTTTATTGTGGCCAGCTAAGCACACCTGTGCAATAATTCATGCTGTCTATCAGCATCGTGATAGAAACACCTGTGAGGTGGATGATTATCTCGGCAAAGGAGAAGTGCTCATTAACACAGATTTAGACAGATTTGTGAACAATATTTGAGAGAAATAGGCCTTTTGTGTACATAGAAAAAGTCTTAGATCTTTGAGTTCAGCTCATGAAAAATGGGGGCAAAAACAAAAGTGTTGCATTTATAATTTTGTTCAGTGTAGATGGCTACCCCATGCCACAAATTCAAGAGATACTGGAAGCATTGCATGGAGCCTCAATTTTCAGTACCTTGGATTTAAAAAGTGGTTACTGGCAAGTTGAGATGGAACCTGAGAGCATTCCTAAAACTGCATTTGTTACTTCTGCTGGGCAATTTGAATTCTTGCGTCTTCCTTTTGGTCTCAAAAATGCCGCTGCCTGGTACCAAAGTATGTGGAGTATGTGCTTAAATACATTAAAGGAAAATGTTGCTTTGTTTACATCGATGATATTGTTGTACATTCCAAAAATTAGGAGGAGCATTTACAGCATTTGAAGCAAGTTTTCAATTGTTTACACCAAGCAGGACTGATTTTGAATCTCAAGAAATGCAACCATGTACAGATATCTATCACTTTCCTGGGTCATGTGGTGTCTGGGGAAGGTGTCAAGACGGATCCTGCTAAAGTAGCAGCCATCTGTGGTTTTCCGATACCACAAGCACTCAAGGAAGTACAAAGATTTTGGGGATTGGCAGGTTGGTATAACAGATTCATACCAAATTTTTCAGAAATAGCTGCACCTCTTCATGCACTAAAGAAGAAACAATCCACTTGGACATGGACTAAGGCATGTCAAGATGCTTTTGAAAGGATCAAAAGTAACTTAACCAAATCTAAAGTGTTAACTTCTTCTGATTTTAACAAGTCTTTTAAGGTGCAAACAGACGCAAGTGACATTGGTCTTGGGGTTGTTTTGACACAGGAGTCAGGTGGAAAGGAACATGTAATTGCTTACGCGTCCAGAATTCTTCGTGGAGCAGAGTGTTCATATTCTGTGTCAGAAAAGGAATGTTTGGCTGTGGTGTGGGCCATTTAAAAACGGATACCCTATTTGGAGGGTAGACCATTAGAGGTGATTACAGACCATGCTGCATTGACTTGGGTTTTCCAACATCCGAAACCTTCATCGAGGCTGACGCGACGGACTATTCGTCTACAAGTATATGAGTTCACCGTCAGGTATAGGAAGGGACAGTGCAATGTAGTACCAGATACCTTGTCACGCAGCCTTGAGACTACGCCACCTCATCTGTTAGCCATGGTCAAATCTACCAGCTCTTCTGTAACTCCATCCAATTTACCGGTAGACTGGTCTGACATTGGTACAGCACAGTCTAATGACCCAGACATTCAGGAGTTATGCAACAAGGCTGCTTGCCAACCCAGTCCTGATCCTTCCAGAATGCATTATGTCCTTGAAAATGATTTCCTTTTTCGTAGTGTCCCAGATGGTCGGAAAGGACCAAAGCTCCAACTAGTTATACCTGCTTGTCTGCGAGGTGAGTTTCTCAAGTATGCCTATGACAACCCCTTAAGTGGACACTTGGAATGGCTTAAAACACTACTACGACTGATGGAAGTTGCTTACTGGCCAAGCTTAAAAGCTGACATATGGAAATACTGTTAGGAATGTGAAACTTGTCAAAAGTATAAACCATTATTTTCAAAGCTGTCAGGTTACTTGCAATCAACACCAGTGGTAGAACCCGGGTACATGCTGGGTGTGGATTTGATGGGCCCCATCCCAAAGAGCTCTAATCAACATGAGCATATTTTAGTTGTAGTCGATAACTGTTCAAAATGGGTGGAGCTTTTTCCATTGAGAATGGCCAAAGCACCACAAATTGCCCGTATTCTAGTTGAGGAGATTTTCACAAGGTAGGGAACTCCTGTCTATTTGGTATCTGACCGAGGAGCGCAGTTTACATCCCACTTGTTAAGTCTTGTCTGCAAACAATGGGGAGTTATACAGAAATTAACTATGGCATACCACCCTCAAACTAATCTCACCAAACGGATCAACAGGACCTTGAAGACCATGATCGCCTCATATGTGGGAAACAACCATCGTCAATGGGATAAATGTTTATCTGAATTCAGGTATGCCATTCACACAGCCTGGCAGGAGAGCACTGGCTGCACACCTGCCGAAATTGCGCTGGGTCGTAAGTTGAAAGGTCCTCTGGTGAGAGCCTTACCCAGACCACCCACTCCTGATAATCCTGCTTATGACATTGTGGAGAGACAAGAAGGCATGATCCGTCCAGTCAAGGAAAATGTGGAGAGAGCTCAGGCAAAACAGAAACATTACTATGACTTGCGAAGAAAACAGACCGTCTTCCAAGAAGGGGATGTTGTCTGGGTTTGTACTCACCCCCATGTCAAAAGCTGAAGATGCGGTCATGGCAAAACTGTCTCCAAGATGGAAAGGCCCTGCTAAAGTTCATAAACATCTAGGCCCAATTAATTATGCTACAAACCCAATTCCAAAAAAGTTGGGACACTGAACAAATTGTGAGTAAAAAAAATTGTGAATGCAATGATGTGGAAGTTTCAAAATTTCAATATTTTATTCACAATAGAATATAGATAACATATCAAATGTTGAAAGTGAGACATTTTGAAATGTCATGCCAAATATTGGCTCATTTTGGATTTCATGAGAGCTACACATTCCAAAAAAGTTGGGACAGGTAGCAATAAGAGGCCGGAAAAGTTAAATGTACATATAAGGAACAGCTGGAGGACCAATTTGCAACTTATTAGGTCAATTGGCAACATGATTGGGTATAAAAAGAGCCTCTCAGAGTGGCGGTGTCTCTCAGAAGTCAAGATGGGCAGAGGATCACCAATTCCCCCAATGCTGCGGCGAAAAATAGTGGAGCAATATCAGAAAGGAGTTTCTCAGAGAAAAATTGCAAAGAGTTTGAAGTTATCATCATCTACAGTGCATAATATCATCCAAAGATTCAGAGAATCTGGAACAAACTCTGTGCATAAGGGTCAAGGCCGGAAAACCATACAGGATGCCCGTGATCTTCAGGCCCTTAAACGGCACTGCATCACATACAGGAATGATAACTGTAATGGAAATCACAACATGGGCACAGGAATACTTCCAGAAAACATTGTCAATGAACACAATCCACCGTGCCATTCGCATTTGCCGGCTAAAACTCTATAGGTCAAAAAAAAGAAGCCATATCTAAACATGATACAGAAGCGCAGACGTTTTCTCTGGGCCAAGGCTCATTTAAATGGACTGTGGCAAAGTGAAAAACTGTTCTGTGGTCAGACGAATCAAATTTGAAGTTCTTTTTGGAAAACTAGGACGCCATGTCATCCGGACTAAAAAGAGGACAAGGACAACCCAAGTTGATATCAGCGCTCAGTTCAGAAGCCTGCAACTCTGATGGTATGGGGTTGCATGAGTGCATGTGGCATGGGCAGCTTACACATCTTGAAAGGCACCATCAATGCTGAAAAGTATATCCATGTTCTAGAACAACATATGCTTCCATCCAGACGTCTTCTCTTTCAGGGAAGACTTTGCATTTTCCAACATGACAATGCCATACCACATACTGCATCAATTACAACATAATGGACGGAGAAGAAGGATACGGGTACTGAAATGGCCAGCCTGCAGTCCAGATCTTTCACCCATAGAAAACATTTGGCGCATCATAAAGAGGAAGATGCGACAAAGAAGACCTAAGACAGTTGAGCAACTAGAAGCCTGTATTAGACAAGAATGGGACAACATTCCTATTCCTAAACTTGAGCAACTTGTCTCCTCAGTCCCCAGACGTTTGCAGACTGTTATAAAAAGAAGAGGGGATGCCACACAGTGGTAAACATGGCCTTGTCCCAACTTTTTTGAGATGTGTTGATGCCATGAAATTTAAAATCAACTTATTTTTCCCTTAAAATGATACATTTTCTCAGTTTAAACATTTGATATGTCATCTATGTTGTATTCTGAATAAAATATTGAAATTTGAAACTTCCACATCATTGCATTCTGTTTTTATTCACAATTTGTACAGTGTCCCAACTTTTTTGGAATCGGGTTTGTATTTCATTCCTTGATAACCCTGACACTGTTGATTCTTATCATGTTCAAAATTTGAAACCTTGTTATGAATGCATTAAGTCTTCCATAACAAGAAGGGGGATATGTAACAGACAAGTCGACTACTAAGTCTTTTATCTGTAGTTTTCTTCCCCACGCTAGGTGTGCTATGACGCCTAAATTAGCTCCTTAAGTAAAGATCAGTCAGTAGAGGAAGTGAGCAGAACAGCAGCAGTAGAAAGCATGGCTGAACTGCATTTGTGCAATGTCCTGGTTGGGAAATGTTTCATTTTAAGCTCAACTTAAAGTAAGGATTTGTTTTCTTTCCTGTTATTTAAAAATGAGCCTTGTTGATGATGTTTGTTGCTATAAAGTTAAGAAGATATTGAACTTGTTTGATATATGCTGAGCAATTGTATCTGTGTATATAAGCGATGTTGGTGGTCGCAACGTCACCCGCCCATGATGTCTTGCCCATCTATTGTACTGATTTCACATGTGATTCAAAGCATGGTCACACTGAAGGCGTTCCCAAAGTGTTTTCCAACGCAGCGTCTTGTTCGCTTGGGGAACCATGGTTACATGTGTAACCTGGAGAATTTATCGTTCTTGGTGTGAACAGGCCGGTTCTCTCGAACTCAGTCATGTTACTTCTACCGATTGTTTATTGCTGTAGGTATGCAAAGCAGAGATGTATACGCTATGCCGTCCTCTAAAGATGGGACGGGAATATGCGGCTAATTAGCATTTAAAGTGATACACACCAAAACAGCTCATTTTTAGACACACCCAAAAATGACTTTTTCAGTATGATATAATAAATGATCTGTGGATATTTTGAGGTGAACTTCACAGACACATTCTGGGGACACCTGAGACTTATATTACATCTTGTAAAAAGGGGCATAATAGGTGCCCTTTAAATATTTAAAAATGTCATGACCCCTTTAAATATTTTCTTAGTATTTCTTTAAATTAAATGCCTCTCTGAGTTAATATGCAACGGAAAAAAGGGAGAACAAAGGCAGACTTCACTCTCCCACTTATTTGACTAGTTTCTTTAGTAAATTTGAGATAATACAGAAGTTGAATAAAGTAATCAAAATGTAAAAGTAAAGCACACATAGTCTTCACCTGTTGATTAACCTGATATCATTCCTACTAAAGTAATCAGTAAAGATCAATGAGTGATTTTCTTTTTCTTCTGTTGTTTGATACACATTAAGATACAGACGAGAGGAATGTTGTCGGTCACTTTAAGAGCTGCAAAGATCTAAATATTGAGCACATGCTGTTTACGTTCACTTCAGTCATAAGCCAAGATGGGCAAAAATGTAACATAATTGTGGCTTAAAATATTTAGGCTGCTGAAGCGCAATAACTCATAAAATAGATCTGAATTCGCGATTGCATGCTGTCAGTGAGAGAGCAGTCCTGCTCTGTGTGGATATATAAAGTGTGGCACGGCCAGTGTTCATAAAGGGAGTGGAAGCAGAGCTCTGCACACAACGCTATGGTCGCACGTCAGATGCAACCAGGGTGAGCAACAGTGTTTTTTTTTAACGCTGTCATTCTTAAAGTGCCGGTGCTATAAAATGAGGAATTGTACCGTTTTTAAAAGCAGGGTATCGTGATACCTTTTTAGTACCAGTATATTGTGCAACACTAAAACAGACAATCCAGAGCTTCTAATGGCATCTGCAGTGACGCGATGCCTTCAATTAGCGACTGGCTGTTTTATTGAGAAGGCGGGACTTTTCCACCATACTGCATGTAACATGTTGCACTTTCTCTCATTCATAAGTAGTAGGAGTGCACCTTCTCTGTATATTTTTGGTTTTGTTCATTTGTTTTGCACTTCACAAATACTTAACATTGTCATATACTGTATATATCCACAGTATCATATACCTTACCACAGTAACTCCAGTTTACAGTGAGGATTTTGTAGAACATCAGAGAGCAGGTTCACTGATTTTCCTATTTTATTCCCAATCAGATTCAGATGTCTCAGGTGTGAGGGGTTTGATCTCAGAGCTGAAGCCAGAGCAGCACAACCTTCATCTGTGACGCCACAATAACTCAACCTGTAGAGAACAATGACACATTCTTCACTCTCTCAGATCAGATTAACTGTGAATCCATTATTAAAGAGAAAGTACGAACTTAAAGGGATCCCTGCAAACAAGCCTGCACTGGCCCTTTACGGGCCCTCTTAGGGCTAGCCTAAGGGCCTCCAACGGGCTGCCAGCGCAGGGCCTCAGAGATTTTGCTCATTGGCAAAACGTTGGCCCCTTAGCGCTGGTCTGCATGGGCAGCCCTCACTTAGCCCACACTATTCATCTACAACAGGGGTGCCCAACCTGGTCCTGATCAAACACAACTGAACCAACTAATTAGGATCTGAAGGAGCATTTGCTCTCCACCAATCACAGACAGGTTTGTTTAATCAGGGTTGGAACTGAACTCTGTATGAAGGTAGATCTCCAGGAACAAGATGCACCCGATTTATAACAATACATCTGTTTCACTTTAAATACTTTTCAGTTACTATAACTTAAGTCTTTAAGAAAAACAGTTATTATACATCTGAAATGGAAAAAAAAAAAACGGACAAAAAAAAACCACTAAAAAAGGATGCAGTCACCACATAACTAATGTTTATATTGTCAAAAATGTACAGCAGTCAAAGGGATTTCAAATCAAAGGATTTATTAAATACAAAATAGAAAAAAATCAATTCAGGTTAATACAGCTACATATAACCAAAAATGTAAATACACAAAAGTAAAAAAAACGAAGCTAAGTAAGTATGTCTACGGACTGTAGGATGTCGTCAGGGAAAGTTGATGTGTGTGAAAGTCTTATCTGTAGTGCATCAATTTCCAAACACTGTCTGAAGCTGAAGTTGGCTGATAGCAAATGAATAATCCAACCTCTTGTAATGAAAACACGCCACAGCTCTCAAACACCAGACTCTTCCAAACCAGGAACAATCAAAAATAGACCAGACTTTGGTCTCTCGTCGAAAATAACTTTAAATCCATATTCAGACTGGACCATGATGTGGTGTCCTCACCAATAAGGAGTCCTTCTAAAATGCATACAAATTACACTGTCTACACTCGTAGCCTCAATCCAACATAGTCCATAAACAGGTGCATCTCAGTAAATTAGAATGTCGTGGAAAAGTTGTGAAACTTGTGTATTAAATAAATTCAATGCACACAGACTGAAGAAGTTTAAGTCTTTGGTTATTTTAATTGTGATGATTTTGGCTCACATTTAACAAAAACCCACCAATTAACTATATCAACAAATTAGAATACTTCATAAAAAAAAAACATTTTTAGTGAATAGTTGGCCTTCTGGAAAGTATGTTCATTACTGTACTGTACTCAGTACTTGGAAGGGGCTCCTTTTGCTTTAATCACTGCCTCAATTCAGCGTGGCATGGAAGTGATCAGTTTGTGGCACTACTGAGGTGGTATGGAAGCCCAGGTTTCTATGACAGTGGCCTTCAGCTCATCTGCATTTTTTGTCTCTGGTGTCTCATTTTCCTCTTGACAATACCAGGTCTGGTGAGTTAGCTGGCCAGTCAAGCACACCAACACCATGGTAATTAACCAACTTTTGGTGCTTTTGGCAATGTGGACCGGTGCCAAATCCTGCTGGAAAATGAAATCAGCATCTTCAAAAAGCTGGTCAGCAGAAAGAAAGCATGAAGTGCTCCAAAATTTATTAGTAAACGGGTGCAGTGACGTTGGTTTAAAAAAAAAAACAGCAGCAGATGACATTGTACCCCAAATCATCAAAAACTGTGGAAACTTAACACTGGACTTCAAACAAAACATGGTTTATGTGCCTCTCCACTCTTCCTCCAGACACTGGGACCTTAATTTCCAAATTAAATGCAAAATTTACTTTAATCTGAAAAGAGGACTTTGGACCACTGGGCAACAGTCCAGTTATTATTCTCCTTAGACCAGGTAAGATGCCTCTGACATTGTCAGTGGTTCAGGAGTGGCTTAACAAGAGAAATACGACAACTGTAGCCAAATTCCTTGACAGTTCTGTGTGTGGTGGCTCTTGATGCCTAGACCCCAGCCTCAATCCATTCCTTGTGAAGTTCAATCAAATTCTTGAATCGATTTCGCTTGACAACCCTCATAAGGCTGCGGCTCTCTAAGTTGGTTGTGCATCTTTTTCTTCCAAACTTTTTCCTTCCACTCAAATTTCTGTTAACACGCTTGGATACAGCACTCTGTAAACAGACAGCTTCTTTGGCAATGAATATTTGTTGCTTACCCTCCTTGTGAAGGATGTCAATAATTGTCTTCTGGACAACTGTCAGATCACCAGTCCTCCCCATGATTGTGTAGCCTAGTGAACCAAACTGATAGACCATTTTGAAGGCTCAGGAAAACTCTGCAGGTGTTTTGAGTTGATTAGCTGAATGGCATGTCCCCATATTCTAATTTGTTGAGATAGTGAATTGGTGGGGTTTTTGTTAAATGTGAGACAAAATCATCCCAATTAAAAGAACCAAAAGACTTAAACTACTTCAGTCTGTGTATGCATTGAATTTATTTAATACACGAGTCACAATTAAGGTTGAATTACTGAAATAAATGAACTTGTCCACAACATTCTAATTTATTGAGATACACGTACAAAAAATGCCTCTGCAAAAGACAGCGGAGACCAGGACAACTAAATGAGCCCCAGATACAGATCCCCTGTAAAGAGCTTGTCTCAGACGACCACCGGGACAAAACCACAGGAACCAGATCAGTCCTCTGCACAATCTGACTTTGCTACAGCATGGATCAACCTGCTGATTCGTCTGGCCAGAGGAGAACTGGCCCCCCGACTGAGCCTGGTTTATCCCAAGGTTTTTCTTCTCCATTCTGTCACCGATGGAGTTTTGGTTCCTTGCCGCTGTCGCCTCTGGCTTGCTTAGTTGGGGACACTTCATTTCCAGCGATATCATTGACTTGATTGCATAGCTACTATTTAAACTGAACTGAGCTGAATGATAACATCAATGAACTGACTTTAACTGAAAAAAACTGACTGTTTACTATTGTCCTCCTGCATTATTGACACACTATTTTCCTAAATAACGCTGTGTAAAACAGGTGCTTTGGGACAAAATTCTGTATTGTTAAACGTGCTCATAAATAAAGGTGACGGACTTGACTTCGACGGTGAAATGCATTAAGTGTTTTATGTATATAGATTTTATTTTAGGCAAGTCGTGTTGGTTTGAGAAGGCTAAATTGATCAAACATACTGTATTTGCTCAACTCACTGTCTGCCGCTGGCCGCTTGGTTGTTCCTTTAAAAAACAAAAACTTGAATTTAACAAACCAAAACTTTTTCCAAACATATTTCTAAATTAACTTAAGGAAACAAAAATAAATATGACCACTTTGTCATTAAAAACCAAAACGGAACTCTTTTAATAGCTGTGTAATGGGGAAAAGAGAGAGAGAGAGAGAAAAAAAGACACGGGATCCAAAAGAAACTCGGACTTGGGCCGAGATCTCTCATAAGCTCCACATGCAGGGCTCTATTTGTTCCCCCCGGCTCGGCGGGCCCCCAAACTGCCCGGGCCCATATGCACCTGCATACCCAGACGCTACGCCACTGCTTGTAATGATTGGCAAATCCGTTTGCCCTTCGCTTCATGTCAGAAACAGCGCAAGCGTTTGGAGTAGGGTACTAATGGAGCATAGCGTTAGTTCTGGCAGGTCACGTTAATCAAGCTCGCATCAGCTGACACTCAGCTGATCCACGTATACCTATAGGCATACGACGGTCCTTCAGTCATTATTCAGCAGCTATCTCTTTGCTCAGGAGCTAATCACCCACCTCCATCCCCAACTCCTCCTCTCATCCAGTCAGGACTTGGCATTGGATGTTGGAGTCAGACCACTGAATAATGTTGATATATAAAATAATCACTTAGAACATTAATGATATCTGCTACATTAATCATTAATGTTGGTTCTGTTTACCCTAGGGGGGTTATTTATGCTCTCCCTGCTCCTTTCCATGCTAGGCTGCATGGATGGGCAAGGAGTGTTGCCCAGAACAGAACCATACCCCCAACCTAAAATGTATGCTAATTGTAAGTTATCTTTGACGATAGTGGTCCTGACAGAACTGTACATCAGAAATGCCGGGGCATCAGTTTACTGTCCGCATTCACTGTAGATAGTATCACTGATTAAAGTCTTTTTTGGGGGGGTTTTCGGGTTTTGCCCGGGGATGAAGCCAGCAAGAGTGGAAGAGTTACGGAGAACCTCTGCGCTGTGCATTGATGCACCTTACGAGAGAATAAGACCAGCAAGCAAGGTAAAAATATATGCATGTACCAGTATTGTCGTGTATCGTGTTTCATTTTTTTTTTTTTTTTTTGCACACCAGTTTAACCTAGTAACATTTATCCATCGGTACCAAACTTTACTATGGTAAACTGCGCTGTCGTTTCAAACGACTTTTGTCAGCTTATTGAATTAACGAATTAAAATGATTTTTAACGAGCAACGCTTATCTTATATTAACATTACGTTAACTTATGTGAAATTTTGTTCAGGTGTTAGTTAATGTTGGCCAGTAGCCTATTAAGTTTTATAGCTAGCTGCCTTTCTAGTTTTAGAATTAGTTTCTTTTTATAGTTTTTAATGGAATTTAAGATTTACTGCATTTTTTGTATTTGTGTTTTAAAGGCAACTACAATGAAGCATCAAGAAAGACATGATCATGCCACCCTGAGACTGATAATTCATGGTAAAAAAACAACTATGGTTTTGAGAGATTTGTGTATTCTATATGGGGTTTACCTTTTAAAAATATGTCATTTCTACTTCTTGTTTTTCAGGGAATACTTTTCTGTCACTAACAAAGTGGATGGTGAACAAAGGTGGTGGCCACATTTTGGAGCAGCACCTTTTGCAGATGGCTATGTACTCTTTGGATGCTATTCGTTTTCCCCATGTTGCCTAAAGATTCTTTGTGAGGATAAATCCAGAGGGTACAACATAATGCACTGCAAGTGGTGAAGATGCACTGTTCCAGCATTGGAAGACAGTATTTATGTATGCAATGTTTTAAATAAAGAATTTGATATTTTGTAATAATTGTGTCTATTTTAATTGAATGCCAGTAGTACTTATGTATGATAAAAATAAAATGAATACTATTTAAAAATTATATAATCTAATGAAATCTATATTACAATTAATGAATTACAGTTGTATACTGATGAATTGGATTTTTAAAAGTAATTTACTGTAAAACAGTACAGTACTGTAAATCTTAATTAATGTAAAAACCCTCTGAAATGTCTAACAGTGTAGCATTCAGCATCAAGCTTTAAAAAAGAAGCAATTTAATGAAAAGAAGAAATGTAACATATTATTTACGGCTTCCGGGGCGCAATGCTGTTCGTGCGACTTGTGACTCAAGCTCTATGTTTTGTTTGTTTGTTTTGTTTTGAGTGCTTCTAACTTTTTATTTTAAAAGTTTGTCTTTTATACATGATGGCGGATCTTTGGACAATTCTAGGCCTCATGGTGTTTGTTTTGCAACCAGTTTCGGCTTTGTGGACTATGCCGACAACGCCGACCAGAGCATGTTCATTAGCCGCGGCAAACTTGGCATATTTGTGGGAACTTTTGCTGGACTTGTGTCCGCTTGCTGTTCTGCAATCTATGTATTCAGTGCTTTTTAAAGATGTCCCACAATGTCTTCTGGTCGGCCACGGCTTGAAGAAGTCAAAAGGGAAACGGAGGAAAAGGGGATCGAGAGGAGGAATACGTAAAAGGCTACGGAGAAGAGGCTATAGGCTGCCTTTGCCTGCCATCATTTTATTATATGTCAGATCTCTGAGGAATAAATTTGACGAGCTGTCAGCAATAATCAGATACGATTAGGATTATCATTGCACAAGCCTTTTTTGTTTTACCGAGACTTGGCTCTCTCAGGAAACAGTGGACTTGCATCTGGATGGTTTTACTTTGATTCAGTTTGATCAAGATATATTTAAAGCTCAGAAAGCTGTTGGTGGAGGGTTTTACATGGCTGTAAATAATAGATGGGCGGCAAACTTTACGTTGAGGGAAACCAGTTGTTCAAAACATTATGAAATCATGGTAGTGTCCTTTCACATTATCTTCCACGAGAATTTACCCAAATTACTGTGATACTGTTGTATGATCCAGGACCTGATTTCATGCTTGCTGCTGAAAGCATTGCTGACACTTTTAACAACATCACAAACAGAGTTGGAGATCAGCCGGTGTTTCTGCTTGGAGATTTTAATCGATGTGATGTTACTACATTTTTGCCGAATCTGGAACAATATGTTACATCTGCCACTAGACTGGATAAAACATTGGAAATGTGCTATGGAAATATACCTAGTGCTTACACCTCTAAGGTACGTCCCCCTCTGGGTCAATTTGATCATAATGCTGTTCTTCTTTTGCCTCGGTACAGGCAAAAACTAAAGTCTGAGAAAGTGTCTCTGAATAGTAAACCAGGTCTATTCAGGTATGGGACTTTGATTCAATTGAAACACTAAAAGGTTGTTTCCAAGTTACAGATTGTAATGTGTTTTTAAAGGACTGTGGAAATTATGTTGATATGTTGAATGCTTCCATATCTGGATATGTGGATTTTTGTGTACACAGTGTTATTCCTGTGAAACATGTAAAATGTTACCCTAATAACAAACCTTGCGTTACAAAGGATTTTAAACACTGTTTGAATCTTTAAAAAATAGCTTTTTTTAAATGGTGATAAACATGCTTTTAAACTCCTGCAAAAAGAATTGAAGCAAAAAACTAAGGAGGCTAAACTGCAGTATAAATGGAAGGTTGAGGAAAAGTTTCAAATGGGAAATGCGCGGATGGCCTGGAAAGGCCTAACTAGTATGATGGGAGGAATCAGAAGCAACATAATAGTCAGCGTTCTGATTCTGCCTGTTTTGCTACTGAATTGAACAAGTTGTATGCTCGTTTTAATACTAATTCTGATGAGAAATGGACTCCCTTAGGGCATCCGGTATTTTCCTTAAGAATAATAGAGGAAAAGACAGTGGAAAAGGTTTTATTAAAAGTTAAACCCAAACAGACAACAGGGCCTGATGGAATAAAGGGGAAGGTGCTGAGGGAATGTGCAACACAGCTGAAGGGAGTGTTGACACAGATTTTTTAGCTGTCGTTTGATTGTAGTGTTGTACCTCAGGCCTGGAAAGAGAGTACCATTATTCCACTGCCAAAAAAGGCACATGCTAAGGACCGTATAGACTACAGACTAGTGGCTTTAACATCTGTGCTTTGTAAGTGCATGGAGAGAGTGGTTTGTCAGCAACTCTCCCAAGCAATGATTGGGAAATTGGATCCCTTGCAGTTTGCTTGCAGAGTTGGGCGTGGAGTTGAAGATGCCACCCTCACTCTGATGGATAAGGTTGGAAAACACTTGGATGTGGCAGATTGTTGCAATTAGGATTTTATTTATGGATTTTTCTTCCGCTTTTAATACTGTGAACATAAATATTCTTTTGAGGAGGTTGGAGGAGTTGCAGGTGCATCAAACCCTTATCTTATGGATTAATAGTTTTTTATGGGACCGTCCACAGCATATATTAGTAAATGGGAAAAAGTCGGAGAGGGGTCATATGATGCTGCTAAAAAGAACATTATTTTGTGTATTTGGTATAATGACGTGTTTATGTGGTTTAAGGTTCAAAAAACACATTATTTTCCACATACTGTACATTATTGTTTCTCCTCTATGCCCCACCTTTCTGAAACGCGTCGATTTTTACAAAGCTCAACGGTCTGAAAAAGCGAGGTGTGCTGTGATTGGCCAGCTATCCAGTGCGTTGTGATTGGCCCGAATACCTCAAGCGTGTGACGGAAATGTTACGCCCCTTACCATATTGTGATGTCCTGTCTGGCCGGAGCGACGAGACAAGAACATTAAAACCCATTATAAACGAGGCTTTTGTTGCATTCAGTGGGGACATAATTATTGATTATAATTACTTATATTGTCTTTTTACACGTTGCTTTGCATCGCATCGTGCCGCGTAAACATAAAACCATGTCTGCATTTGTGATCGGAGAAATGACAAACAAGCGCTACTCTACATTGCCCAAAAAACTCGCTTTAAATATATCAAATATAAAAACTCTTTAAATATAAAAAACTTACTTACAGTCTTTGAGTCAGAACAGCCGGCATTGTAGTCTACTCTCCCAGGATCAGGAAATGGTTCTCCATAAAATGTGCTGGAAAACATCGGAATATTTGGGTTGAAGTGTTCTTTAACAGTGTTGTAAATACAACTTAACCTTGATTTCTAGTCGTGTCCATCTTTGGAGGCCAAATCAAAGTAGTTTCGCTTTCACAACGAAACACAGGATCACACACGGCGCGCTAGAGTGAGCGGCGGCGGCCTAGAGTGAGGCAGAGTCCGAGGGGTGGGTTGAGAACGTAGCGACCAGGTGATCTACGAAGGAGTGTCCGGCGGGCTTGCGGCAACCACATTTGATGACCCCGGGCTGGACTCCGCTTCATCCACGGTGAAAGCCGATCCGGCGATCCACAGCACAAAGTTGTAGTATTTCCTCAGCAACCAGCACGGATCAGCTCCAGGCATGACGAAGCAGATATTGTCCTCTTTTGGAAGGCCAAACAAAGTAGTTTTGTTTCACAACGAATCACACAGTGCTTTCACAACATGGCGGCGGCAACAACTATACTACAGCGAGAATAAAAGTTACGCCTTTGTAACCCCCTAGAGTTTTACACTGTTCTATGCTTAAGTTCAATGCAGTACCTTAGTTTCCCTGTAGGGGTCGCTGTATGATCTCATTAACTGAGATGTAGAAATTAGGAGAAGAAGATTTCGCTGCTGGTATGCACGAGGTGATCAAGCGCTGCATTTGAAATATTATAACTGCACAAAAGTACTTTCTAATGTTTAAATGTTTAAACTTTTCATATAAATTGTTGCAGTACGTTCATGGGTTTCAAAAGGAATTCATATTGATGTTCATTGAGAAGTTATTTCTACGAACTCTGTTGAGTTTCTGTGTTAACAGAAATGTTAAGTTGATGTGTTTTAACTGATTAGTAATTGGAAAAATTGTATATATGCTATTGTGTACAAGGAAAAAAACAGTCAGAGTTAAAAGATGTTTGTTGAATATGTTTTTTGTATATCAATACACTTTTTGCAAATGGAGATCATGGAAACTAATAGATTTTATTCTTGTTAAATTTATTTTATGATGTTCCCTGTATATATATGGTGGGAAAAAAATTATTTATACATGAAAGTATTTTGGGATGTAAATAATCAACCTGTCTGTTAAACAGAGATGTATTCGTGCATTTAGTGTGCTCACATGTATTGATGTTAAATTGCTAAGCTAAAACGTGTGAGTGAAGCATGTGAGTGATGCTTCTGACAATTAATTTACTCGTATGGAGTTTATTGTGACAAGCTAATGTGAATCTTAAGAGATGTTAATTCTGAATTGTGTTGTTCTGTGTAGATTGTTTTTTTTTTGTTGCCTGATTCCATCCTGTGACATGATCAACTGTGAGCTTATGTGAGCTATGGCGAGCCAGACCCTTTGATTCTGTGAAGGGCCTACTGCTGACGTTCAACTCGGACCTGTCTGCATCGTGGGATTCTTTTCAATTACAGCTCAGCTGTTACTTTACACACACTACCCGGGTAGTAGAATAAAACAAGGCCTTATACATACATTAATTTTACACTACACACACACAAATTTGCGAAGGAACCTGCAGGACATTTGGATATTTTATTTTACTTTTTTCCTCTTTTTTTGTTTTCTCGGACCTGATATACACAACCTGGACTAAATATCGAATTTTTCCCATTCCAGCAGTGTTGTGTTGGGACAATACAACAAAATACTAACTTGTTTCTTCTATTATTTGTTTTTTTGTTATATGTGCAATAAATGTGCTGCCTGTTAGCTGTTTCATACCATTTGGCCCAAATATAATTTTATCCTTCCAAGAGTCGAACCTAGCCCTATATCTTTACAGAGTAATATAACACAGTGTTATACTGATAACTTTTGCCGTGTTACACCACCTTTTTGTGGCGAGCTAGCCAGGAAAATAATTACACCCTGAGCACAAGTTATTTGACTGAACTGAGTGATTTTTTTTTCCTGTAAAATGTTTGCAAGGTGATTAGGCAAAATGAGTGTTTCAGATATTGAGAGAAGCTACAATGTCAAAGCAAAATGTGCTGTGTGTGTGTTAGCCATTAACGATACAGATGCTGATGATGAAATTGCTGAAACCCTTACAAAATATGGAGTTGTGGTGAAAGTAGTGAGAGTAGCCCCCAGTACTGTACAGTCAGGGCAGTCTACTGTAGTAGTAGAGTTCGATACACACACTCCTGTTGCACTCATGGAGCCTGATTTCCCCCTAGAGATAAAAAAATTTGCGAAACCCCACAGTTAGCTGGCATGTAGATAGTGTCAAAGTGTTAGCCCCACACATTAAACAGTTGCATGCCCAAGCTGAACATTCTTCCCTGGATTCAAGTGAGACCAGTTGTGATGATGCTGGTTCATATATGACATCTTCTGACCACAGCACTTCCATAATGCAAAGATACAAAAAGAAATCACAGTCTAAAAGATCAAAAATGAAATCTGATCGAGTAGTGAGGAAAAAGTCTCCAAAGTCTGCACTGAATGCACTTACTCATGATGAATTAAACCCACCTGAGGTGCAACGCATAGTTGTCGAACATGTCATCAAAAATGACACTTCTGCAGTGCAAGCACATTCAAAATGGCTGCGTTCCTTCTCTGGCCGAGTTCCAAAACCCCCAGGTGAAGCCAACTTTGACACGTGGTGTCTCCATGTTGACCTGTTGCTACAAGATTCTTTCCCTCCAGATGTTCAGCGGAGGAGGATCCTTGAAAGTCTCTTACCACCAGCCTCAGATGTGGTCAAGCAACTTGGTTCCACTGCCCATCCACAGGATTATGTGAAACTTCTTGATTCTGTTTATGGCTGGTGGAGGATGGCGATGAGATCTTTGCCAGGTTCCTAAATACTCACCAGGTCACGGGTGAGAAAGCTTCTGACTACTTACAGAGACTGCAGACCATCCTTAGCACTGCTGTCAGGCGGAACGGAGTAAAGCAGTCCTCCGCAAATCGCCACTTATTGAAACAGTTCCAACGGGGGTGCTGGGATCATTCCCTGACTCTTACCCTTCAGCTTGAGTCTAAAACAAAGACACCACCTGACTTTGCTGAGCTGTTGTTACTGCTCAGAACTGAAGAGGAGAGAAGAGCTGCAAAACTTGATAGGATGCAGCGACACATAGGTGGTTCGAAGCATAAGGTTACGAGTCACACACAGTTTGCTACTGATGTCTCTGCTTATGGCGACCCTGGTGTGTTGCAAGCTTGCCTGTCTGAGACTGAGGCATTGAGAATGCAAGTTGCTGATCTGCAAATGTAGTTAAAAGTCCTCCAAGTCTAAAAAGAGAGAAGGACGTGAGCCTGAGTTAGTGGAAAGCCCAAAAGTCATGCCAGCTAAAGCAGAGATAAATGTGCAGCAAGTAGCAAGTAAACCTCCAAAGCCATGGTTCTGCTTTAGATGTGGAGAAGCTGGCCATGTAGCCAGACTATGCGAAGGCTCCATTAACAAATCCCTAGTAGACAAGAAGTACAAAGAGCTTAAAGCCAAACAGGATGATTGGACAAGGAGAAACGGAATGCCGTTAAAACGGGTCAGGTTTCAGTAATGGGACATACTGGGGCCCTTTGCAGAAAGAAGCGTCCCAATGGATTGAATGAAGAAAGAATAGAGAGTCAAGCCCATTCCAGTGTTTCAGCCAATGACAGTGAGTTAAATTCTAGCATTATAGGTCCCAGATTCACTGCTAAAATTGTCATTGAAGGGAAGCCCTGTGTATCTCTTCTCGATTCAGGGTCACAGGTGACAACTGTGTCCAAGTCATTCTATGATACTCACTTGTCATCCCATCCAATCCTCTCTCTGAATGATCTCATTGAAGTCGAAGGAGCTGGAGGGCAGACTGTGCCCTATTTGGGCTACATTGAAGTGAGTATGCATTTCCTTGAAGATATCACTGGAAAAGCTGAAGCTGTCACCACGCTAGCACTTGTCATTCCCAACTACAAATTCAATCTTGAAATCCCAGTACTTATTGGCACTAACACCCTAGATACCTTGTTCAAGTCCTGTGTCACAAGCAGTAATGGCCATGCTGTTCTCAACAGGCGATGTCCGTACTCACCTCTAGTCCACAACCTGTTGCGCAGATACACCATTGAGCAACAGAATGGCAGAGTGGGCCAAGTCAAATTGAAAGGAAAACAGAACGTCAGAATACCCGCTGGTCAAAAGATAGTTCTGGATGGATATGTTAGAGGCGTGTCTACAGCCGGAAATTCTCCCCTTGTGCTAGAGCCATGCGCTCAATCCAGTCTCCCTGGTGGTTTGCTTCTTTGCAGTTATGTCCTCACAAGTCCCAGAAGAACATCATTCAAAGTTCCTATCCTTCTTCAGAATGAAACAGCTCATGAAATCACCCTTCCAAGAAAATGTTGCTTAGCTAAGCTTTATGTTCCATCTGCTTTGTCTTTGCTGAAAGATACTTCTGTTGAGGAGAAAGAGCAAACATTTCTACCTGCCTCCACTGTAGTTAGCTGCAATGCTATGTGTTCTACCAGCCATGATAACAAGATCACTTTCGATTGCACTGACTCACCTCTCTCTGAAGAATGGAGAAACAGAATTGCAGAAAAGCTCAATTCCATTCCTGAGGTTTTTGCAATGAATGATCTTGATTACGGACACACCACCGCAGTTAAACACTGAATTCGCCTCTTTGACCCAACCCATTTTTATACAAAGAGTAAGGCCCATCCATCCTTCTGATTATGAGGCTGTTAGACTTCACCTTCAGGAACTCAAGGACTCAAACATCATCCGGGAGTCCGAAAGTCAATTCGCTTCACCCATAGTTGTCGTGAAGAAGAAAAATGGTTCCATTCGGCTCTGCGTTGACTATAGAAAGTTAAATAATCAGACAATAAAGGACGCCTATGCACTGCCAAACATTGAAGAGACATTCTCTGCCCTTACAGGATCAAAATGGTTTTCTGTTATGGACTTGAAATCGGGGTATTACCAAGTTGAGGTTGAAGAGGAGAACAAATATAAGACAGCGTTTGTGACACCCATGGGATTCTGGGAGTTTAACAGGATGCCACAGGGGGTGACGAATGCACCTAGCACCTTTCAGCGTGTTATGGAGAAATGTGTGGGCAGCCTGCATCTGAAAGAAGTCCTTGTATTTCTTGATGATTTAATTTTTTTTTCAAGCAGTCTAGAGGAACACGAGGAACGCCTTATGAAGGTCTTGAACAAATTAAAAGAGTTTGGTCTAAAGCTGTCCCCAGACAAATGTCGGTTCTTCATGAAGTCCGTAAAGTACCTTGTACACATTGTTTCCGAAAACGGTGTGGAGACTGACCCCGATAAAATCTCAGCCCAAATTCCCCTAACATCAGTGAGCTACAATCTTTTCTAGGATTCACTGGATATTATCTGAGGTTTGTCAGGGACTACTCGAAAATCGCAAAGCCCTTAAATGCACTGACAGCTGGTTACTGTACACCCCGGAATAAAAAGGGGTCAAAACCTCTCTCCAATGCTGACTTTAGGAAGACTTTTGACAGTAGATGGACACCTGAGTGTGATGTTTCCGTTCAGACTTTGATTGAAAAGCTCACCACTGCCCCAGTGTTGGGGTTTGCAAACCCCAGATTGCCATATAGCCTCCATACAGATGCCAGCCTGCATGGCCTGGGTGCTGCCTTATACCAAGAGCAAGATGGCCATCTCAGGGTTATCGCATTCGCCAGCAGAGGGTTATCCAATTGTGAGAGACGTTACCCCACCCACAAGCTGGAATTTTTAGCCTTGAAGTGGGCAATAACAGACACATTCTATGACTATTTGTATGGGGCAGAGTTTGTCATAATGACAGACAATAATCCGCTGACATATATATTGACATCGGCCAAGCTCAACACTGCTGGACACCGTTGGCTTGCTTCCTTATCCAATTTCAACTTCAGCCTTCAGTACCGAGCCGGCAAAAAAAATCAAGATGCCGATGGTCTGTCCTAGCGACCTCACCCTCAGCCCGACATCGATTTCAGTTCTAAAACTGAGGATGACCGTATCCATCAATTCATTTCTCAGTTCATGAAAGAAGGAAGCTGAACTTCATTCACTAATGAGGCAGTGAAAGCCCTTTGCCAGAAACAAAATTTGTATGAGCTTTGTTGAGGCAGAAGAAGAGGAAAATGTTTTACCTGCTGCTTTGGAATGTTTGGCCATAAATGCTGATGCCATTCCAACAGACTTCTTGCAGGCACCAAACAATAAGTCGAGTGATTGAACTCTTTCGTACCGGTAAATGGCTCTCTTATCGTGTCAGATGTCATGAAACCCGAGAAGTTCAGTTGATGCTCAGAGTGAGGATCAATTCATATTCATTGACAGAGTACTATACAGAAAGCGTATGAACAGAGGGAATTTGTCCTATCAACTTGTTCTTCCTCTGAAGTTCCGGGAAATTGCACTGGAAGCCCTGCATGACTCAGTAGGTCATATGGGAGGAGAACAGACCTTAGATCTGGTCCGCACATGCTTTTACTGGCAGAGGATGTTCTTAGATGTTGAACACAAAGTCAATACTTGTGAGAGGTGCATCAGGAGGGAGGCCAAGGTCGAAAGAGCATTCCCCTTAGTTAATATAGAAACCAGCAGGCCACTAGAACTAGTCTGTATGGGCTATCTCTCTCTAGAACCTGATGGCTGTGGTACAAAGAACATCCTAGTTATAACAGACCATTTTACTAAATATGCAGTGGCAGTTCTTACGGCTGATCAGAGAGCAAAACTCAGTTGCCAAAACTCTGTGGAATCACTTCTTTGTGCATTACGGAACTCCAGAATGTTTGCACAGCGACCAAGGTCGTGACTTTGAGTCTGCGGTGATTAAGGATCTTTGTCTCTTGTTGGGGATAAAGAAGACTCAAACAACTCCTTACCACCCGCGCGGGAATCCCGTAGAACGATTTAACCGCGCACTTCTTCAAATGCTTGGTACTCTCGAAGAAGAAAACAAAGTGAGATGGCGTGACCATGTTCAACCGCTGGTACATGCCTATAAATGTACCAAGAATGATACAACTGGTTTCTCTCCTTATCAGTTAATGTTTGAGAGACAGCCAAGGCTTCCCATAGACGTGGCTTTTGGTATCAAACCAGAAGGGGGGAAGAAAGTCACTCACACAGAGTACGTCAAAAAGCTGCAAGAGAGTTTACGAGAGAGTTACCGGCTTGTTGTTGAACACAGTGAGAAGATGGCTCTTCGTAACAAACAAAGGTATGATCTGAGGGTGAGAGAGTCCACCTTGCATGTTGGGGACCATGTCCTTGTCAAAAATGTGGGAAAAAGACGTAAACATAAGATCGCTGATCGATGGAGCAACACAATTTTTCAAGTGGTCAAACAGATAAATGAATCTCCTGTTTATGTAGTGAAGCCACTTACAACAAATTGTCCAGAAAAAACATTCATCAAGATTTACTTTTGCCTTGTGGATTCTTGACTTCCACGGATGAATGTGATAAAGAGGAGAATAAGGAGAAGATCTCTTATCCTAGGGAGACATTGTCAGCAAATGAATTCCATTACCCAGAAGAAGTCGTCCAAGAACCAGTCCAGGACCATGATGCAGAGGTGGATTATTATTTCCCTCAAACTACATAAAACACATCATATCCTACCATAAACATTATTCGAGAAGTGCCTTACAACAAAGCCATGAATGAAGATACAATTGGGACTACATTGAATCCTAATGACAGATTCACAAATAACCTGCCTGATTTATCTCAACTGCTCTGTGTACCCATAAGTACACATGAACTAGACGAAATAACTTGCAACATGGGCACTATCTTCTCTAATACATTAGAAGCTGTTGCCCCCATCAAATTGAAAAAGGTTAGAGAAAAACGTACTGCGCCATGGTACAACAGTAATACCCATTCTCTCAAGAAAAAAACTCGTAGTCTTGAGCGCAAATGGAGAAAAACTAACTTGGAAGTTTTTAGAATTGCGTGGAAAAACAGTATGTCCAGCTATAGACAAACTCTAAAAACTGCCAGGGCCGAGCATATCCACAAAATAGAAAATAACCAAAACAATCCAAGGTTTTTATTTAGCACAGTGGCTAGATTAACAAATAATCAGGCGTCACCTGATCTAAATATTCCCTCACAGTTTAATAGTAATGACTTTATGAATTTCTTCACTGATAAAATAGATAACATCAGAAATACAATAACAAATGTAGATTCTACAGCGTATAATACTTTAGATTCATTCATCGCACCAAAAGATAAACAGCAGTGCTTTACAATTATAGTACAGGAAGAGCTAAATAAACTTATCAAACTTACTGCATCTAAACCAACAACATGCCTATCAGATCTTGTACCCACTAAATTACTGCAAGAGTTGCTACCAGTAGCAGAAGAACCGCTTCTCAACATTATTAACTCATCGTTGTCTTTAGGCCACGTCCCAAAAACATTCAAGCTGGCGGTTATTAAGCCTCTTATTAAGAAACCACAACTAGATCCTAGTGAACTGGCAAATTACAGACCCATCTCAAATCTTCCTTTTATGTCTAAAATTTTTGAAAAAGTTGTGTCTGCTCAATTGTGCTCCTTCCTGCAAAAAAAATGATCTCTATGAAGAATTTAAGTCAGGTTTCAGGCCCCACCATAGCACAAAAACTGAACTTGTTAAAATTACAAATGGACGTGCTTCTTGCGTCAGACCAAGGCTGTGTCTTATTGCTATTTTTACTTGATCTTAGTGCTGCATTCGGTACTATAGATCATGACATACTCATAGATCGATTACAAAACTATACAGGTATTCAATGGCAGGTTTTAAGATGGTTTAGATCCTACCTGTTCGATCGCTACCACATTGTTCATTTAAAAGGGGAGTCATCTCAATTAACACCAGTAAAGTATGGAGTGCCACAAGGATCTGTCCTAGGTCCTCTGCTATTTTCAATATACACGTTGCCCCTTGATAATATTATTAGAAAATACGGGATTAGTTTCCAATGTTATGCCGATGATACTCAACTATACATCTCAACAAGACCAGTTGAAACTGTCTTAAATTATCTAAGCTAACGGAGTTTTTTTTTATATTTTGTGTGTTTTAAGGTAAATGTAAAAGAATGGATGACCAATAATTTTCTCTTAATAAATTCGGATAAGACAGAGATATTACTTATTGGACCAAAAGACAGTACACAGAATCTCTTGGATTACAATTTGCAACTAGACGGATGTACTGTTACTTCCTCTACAGTCAAAAATCTGGGTGTTATATTAGACAGCAACTTGTCTTTTGAAAATCATATTTCCCATGTTACAAAAACAGCATTCTTCCATCTTAGAAACATTGCCAAGCTACAAAACATATTACCTATTTCTGATGCAGAAAAGCTAGATCATGCATCCATGACCTCTAGACTGGACTATTGTAAAGCACTGCTAGCTGGTTGTCCTGCATCTTCAATAAACAAGCTACAGGTAGTCCAAAATGCAGCGGCTAGAGTCCTTACCAGGTCAAGAAAATATGATCATATTACCCCAATTTTACAGTCTCTGCACTGGCTACCTATTAAGTTCCGTATCAGTTACAAAATATTATTACTTGCCTATAAGGCCCTTAATGGGTTAGCTCCTGCGTACCTAACTAGTCTTCTACCACGCTACAATCCATCACGCTCCCTAAGGTCGCAAAATTCTGGACTTTTGGTTGTACCTAGGATATCAAAGTCCACTAAGGAGGTAGAGCTTTTTCGCATTTGGCTCCCAAACTTCGGAATAGCCTTCCTGATAACGTTCGGGGTTCAGACACACTCTCTCTGTTTAAATCTAGATTAAAGACACATCTCTTTGGCCAAGCATTCAAATAATGCATCTCATAATCTTGTACTGCAGTTATATCTAATCAAATGCACATTATTATTCTTTAGTTTGGGTTAAACAAATCAATTTTGCTTGGTTGGAACAGCAGCTACGCTAATTATGTTTGTATTTGTTTCTCTGTTTTTTGCCACGGGATGTAACTAGGATTTACACAAGCTTCAGTCTGGATCCAAAACACCTATCACCTGACATCAAGAGATGATGCCAACCCCTCAGAGGAACACAGATGATGGCAACCCTGAAACAACATACAGAACTACCACATTTTGCTATAAGTTTGATTGCATCATATAATAATTGCTGTTAATATTATTCATCATCTGTTTTATTACGTCTTAAATTGATTTTTCCGTACTGCTGGTTCGTCTGGTCAGAGGAGAACTGGCCCCCCGACTGAGCCTGGTTTCTCCCAAGGTTTTTTCTCCATTCTGTCACCGATGGAGTTTTGGTTCCTTGCCGCTGTCGCCTCTGGCTTGCTTAGTTGGGGACACTTCATTTCCAGCGTTATCGTTGACATGATTGCAAAGATATTATTTAAACTGAGCTGGATGTTGACATCACTGAATTCAATGATGAACTGTCTTTAACTGAAAAATTTGTGTTTACTATTGTCATTTTGCATTATTGACACTATTTTCCTAATTAATGCTGTTCAGTTGCTTTGTCACAATCTGTATTGTTAAAAGCGCTATATAAATAAAGGTGACTTGACTTGACTTGACTTAATGCAAGACCGTTTGAACCTTCAGGAAGTAAGGAGGATGTGCACTTACCTGGAGAAACCCTGGAGAGAAATCACATACCTGGAGAAACCCTGACAGAGGATGACTTACCTGGGAAGTCCCTGGAAAAGATGATGAAACCTATTAAGGAACTGAATTCTAAGTCCACTGATGGAATTGATGATGAGTCCAATCAGGAGTTGATTGTTAATGATGCTGAACCTGTTGAACAAACAGCGAATGAAGCAAGAGAAGACACACACAACAACAATGAAACTGTGAGTGTGGAGCATGATCTAGAAAATAAAGACATACCTGCTCAAGAGATGCCAGAACTCAGACGTTCTACACGACCTAGGGAACAACCTGATAGACTGAACTATAAGTTATTAGGAAATCCTCTGGCATTAGTCATGCATTCCTTATTAGAAGGTCTAAACCAAGCTTTCACACAAACCCTTGAAACAGATGCTTTCCCTCAAGTTAGAGTACTAGCGCCTGATACATCTGAATTCTTATAAATGCACTACATGCAGAGACGCATGCAGGTTTAGGAGGGGAGGATGTAACCCCCTAGAGTTTTACACTGTTCTATGCTTAAGTTCAATGCAGTACCTTAGTTTCCCTGTAGGGGTCGCTGTATGATCTCGTTAACTGAGACGTAGAAATTAGGAGAAGATGATTTCGCTGCTGGTATGCACAAGGTGATCAAGCGCTGCATTTGAAATATTATAACTGCACAAAAGTACTTTGTAATGTTTAAATGTTTAAACTTTTCATATAAATTATTGCAAAACGAATTCATATTGACGTCAATTGAGAAGTTATTTCTACGAACTCTGGTGAGTTTCTGTGTTAACAGAAATGTTAAGTTGATGTGTTTTAACTGATTAGTAATCAGAAAAATTGTATATATGTTATTGTGTACAAGGAAAAAAACAGAGTTAAAAGATGTTTGTTGAATATGTTTTTTGTATTTCAATACACTTTTTGCAAACGGAGATCAGGGAAACTAATAGATTTTATTCTTGTTAAATTTATTTTATGATGTTCCCTGTATATATATATACAGTGGGTACGGAAAGTATTCAGACCCCCTTAAATTTTTCACTCTTTGTTATATTGCAGCCATTTGCTAAAATCATTTAAGTTATTTTTTTCCTCATTAATGTACACACAGCACCCCATATTGACAGAAAAACACAGAATTGTTGACATTTTTGCAGATTTATTAAAAAAGAAAAACTGAAATATCACATGGTCCTAAGTATTCAGACCCTTTGCTCAGTATTTAGTAGAAGCACCCTTTTGATCTAATACAGCCATGAGTCTTTTTGGGAAAGATGCAACAAGTTTTTCACACCTGGATTTGGGGATCCTCTGCCATTCCTCCTTGCAGATCCTCTCCAGTTCTGTCAGGTTGATGGTAAATGTTGGTGGACGCCATTTGTAGGTCTCTCCAGAGATGCTCAATTGGGTTAAGTCAGGGGCTTGGCTGGGCCATTCAAGAACAGTCACAGAGTGTTTGTGAAGCCACTCCTTCGTTATTTTAACTGTGTGCTTAGGGTCATTGTCTTGTTGGAAGGTAAACCTTCGGCACAGTCTGAGGTCCTGAGCACTCTGGAGAAGGTTTTCGTCCAGGATATCCCTGTACTTGGCGCATTCATCTTTCCCTCGATTGCAAACAGTCATCCTGTCCCTGCAGCTGAAAAACACACCCACAGCATGCTGCTGCCACCACCATGCTTCACTTTTGGGACTGTTTTGGACAGGTGATGAGTAGTGCCTGGTTTTCTCCACACATACCGCGTAGAATTAAGGCCAAAAAGTTCTATCATGGCCTCATCCGACCAGAGAATCTTACTTCTCACCATCTTGGAGTCCTTCAGGTGTTTTTAAGCAAACTCCATGCAGGCTTTCATGCGTCTTGCACTGAGGAGAGGATTCCGTCAGGCAACTCTGCCATAAAGCCCCGACTGGTGGAGTGCTGCAGTGATGGTTGACTCTCTACAACTTTCTCCCATCTCCCGACTGCATCTCTGGAGCTCAGCCACAGTGATCTTTGGGTTCTTCTCTCACCAAGGCTCTTCTCCCCCGATAGCTCAGTTTGGCCGGACGGCCAGCTCTAGGAAGGGTTCTGGTCGTCCCAAACGTCATCCATTTAAGGATTATGGAGGCCACTGTGCTCTTAGAAACCTTAAGTGCAGCAGAATTTTTTTAGTAACCTTGGCCAGATCTGTGCCTTGACACAATTATGTCTCTGAGCTCTTCAGGCAGTTCCTTGGACCTCATGATTCTCATGTGCTCTGACATGCACTGTGAGCTGTAAGGTCTTATATAGACAGGTGTGTGGCTTTCCAAATCAAGTGCAATCAGTATAATCAAACACAGCTGGACTCAAATGAAGGTGTAGAACCATCTCAAGGATGATCAGAAGAAATGGACAGCACCTGAGTTAAATATATGAGTGTCACAGCAAAGGGTCTGAATACTTAGGACCATGTGATATTTCAGTTTTTCTTTTTTAATAAATCTGCAAAAATGTCAACAATTCTGTGTTTTTCTGTCAATATGGGGTACTGTGTGTACATTAATGAGGGAAAAAAAATAACTTAAATGATTTTAGCAAATGGCTGCAATATAACAAAGAGTGAAAAATTTAAGGGGGTCTGAAATACTTTCCGTACCCACTGTATATGGTGTGGAAAAAATTTTTATACATGAAAGTATTTTGGGATGTAAATAATCTACCTGTGTGTTAAACAGAGATTTCTTCGTGCATTTAGTGTGCTCACATGTATTGATGTTAAATTGTTAAGCTAAAACGTGTGAGTGAAGCATGTGAGTGATGCTTCTGACAATTTATTTACTCGTATGGAGTTTATTGTGACAAGCTAATGTGAATCTTAAGAGATGTTAATTCTGAATTGTGTTGTTCTGTGTAGACTGTTTTTTTTTGTTGCCTGATTCCATCCTGTGACATGATCAACTGTGAGCTTATGTGAGCTATGGCGAGCCAGACCCTTTGATTCTGTGAAGGGCCTACTGCTGACGTTCAACTCGGACCTGTCTGCATCGTTGGATTCTTTTCAATTACAGCTAAGCTGTTACTTTACACACACTACCCGGATAGTAGGATAAAACAAGGCCTTATACATACATTCATTTTACACTACACACACACAAATTTGCGAAGGAACCTGCAGGACTTTTGGACATTTTATATTTTGTTTTTCCTCTTTCTTTGTTTTCTCGGACCTGTTATGCACAACCTGGACTAAATATCAAATTTTTCCCATTCCAGCAGTGTTGTGTTGGGACAATACAACAAAATACTAACTTGTTTCTTCTATTATTTGTTTTTTTGTTATATGTGCAATAAATGTGCTGGCTGTTAGCTGTTTCATACCATTTGGCCCAAATATAATTTTATCTTCCCAAGAGTCGAACCTAGCCCTATATCTATTCAGAGTAATATAACAGTGCTATACTGATAACTTTACCGTGTTACACCTTCTTTCTTTGCGTGAACATTTGGGCGGTTTTATGCAAATCTTCCCACACAGTGATGTAGATATGTGGGGCGTGTTAGAATGAGCCGTTTTAGGTAGGCGTGGCTGACTCAACTTTTATGAAGAATATCTCTTTGGATTGAGACTTTAGTCTTTGCAACTTTACAGATCTTCTTTATGCACCAAGAGCTTGTAACACTCCAAAGAGAAATGAAAAATTTAAATCGCATCATATGACCTCTTTAAACACTGGCCTTCCTCATGTGTGTGTTTTAGCACCAATTCTATTTTCTATTTATATAAATGAAATGACCTGTGATACTGACAATTTGATGCTTATAAATTATGCAGATGATATAACACTGGTGGGACGTGTAAAGGATATTCAGTCATTAGATACTTAACTCAGTTTTGTTAATTTTATTACATCTTATACACACTTAGCTTATGTGTGTCAAGAATTCTGTCCATGAACTTCCATCTGCTTGCCACCAGAGGTCGCCCTTTCCATTACATTGATTCTCACACTACACAGACTGTTACACATCACCCTGGACTACATTTCCCATGCTCCATTGCACTAATCACAAGCTCACCTGAAACCAATCACACACACTATATAAATCAGTCTCACACTTATTAGTATTGTTTAGCATTTATCACTCTTTAGTTGACAGCTACTTTTGTTCTGATTCTCACCTGTGCATTTTGGATTACCCTGTGCGTCTTGCCGTTCGGACTCTGTTTGCCCCTGCTGGCCACTTACTCTCTTTGCCTTGCCCTGTTGGATATTGTTCACCATCGATCGACCCACGCCAGTTTACTGGACTGTCTTGTGTTTGCCCTGCCAATACCTGTTCGCTGGTGTTTCGGACCCTGCCTATGTTGTGACCAGTATTTTACTAAAAAAGCTTTGCATATGGATCTGCACGTCTCTCGTCTCATCGGCTCCATTACAATGTGCATATGCAACATAAATTTATAGGAAAATTTCCTAATGAGAGGGGAACTGCTACATAAAACTGGTGCCATGACCTTCTAGGATACAACATTTTTTTAAATAATAATACGATTTCCTTTATATAGTGCTTTTCTAGGTACTCAAAGCACTTTACATAGAAGGGGGTAATCTCCTCATCCACCACCAGTGTGCAGCATCCACCTGGATGATGCGACGGCAGGCATAGTGCGCCAGAACGCCCACCACACACCAGCTTACTGGAGGAGAGGAGACAGAGTGATGAAGCCAATCAGCAGATATGGGGATTGTTAGGAGGCCATGATGATCAGAGGCCAATGGGCAAATTTGGCCAGGATGCCGAGGTCACACCTCTACTCTTTTCAAAAGACATCCTGGGATTTTAATGACCACAGAGAGTCAGGACCTCGGTTTAACGTCTCATACGAAGGACGGTGCTAATTGACAGTATAGTGTCCCCGTCCCTATACTGGGGCATTAGGACCCACACAGACCACAGGGTGAGCACCCCCTGCTGGCCTCACTAACACCTCTTCCAACAGCAACCTAGTGATATGGCTGCCGATCAGCCAATCAGCCGCCGCCGATCACCTGGGTTTTACCGGGGATTCAGCAAGCCGGCCGCAGTCGCCTGTCAGGTGTCAAGCCGAGGATCACGTCCTGCCTTCCAGTGTCAGATAATGAACTTCTCTCATCTCAGTTACATTCAATTTTTCCTGACATTCTAAGACATTGACTTTTGAATCTGATATTTAATCATTAAGACGTTGAATCAATTTATTGTGTTTTATACAAGTGATCAGTACGGACAGCAAGATGTACAACATGTCTACACCAGTCTTGGGGAGAGGTAGAGGATTAATTAGTACAGATGGTGCTGTGAGACGTAAGGAAAATGATCAAACTTGTAATGTTAATCTGTGCTACTCACAAGAGGGGGAAAACATTCATTCTGGTGCTTCTTTTACACCTGCTCCTATCATTGATGATTCTCGGCAGCAGTTAACAGAGCTCATTGAAGAGCTGGGTAGCCAAATTGGTGATAGTATTTTGGATAGGCTTTTAGCCGATCATAGTCCTACTCTAGGGTATCAGACTAACCCCTTGACAGTTAAAAGTGAGCATGCTAGCACTACTCTTGACCTATCCAGGTTGAATCTGATTGTACGATCTGACAATAGGGAGCCTCCTTAGGGAATGGATAGAGTTAATGGAGGTATACTTTCAAAAGTGTGACTGTCCGAAAGCTGTTTGGGTAGAGCTAAAAACATAGTCAAAGTAGGGCTAAAAAGTAATCCCTCACCTGACAAGGTTGTTACCCCTGAAGTCATTTACAAAATTATTCTACGCTATTTTAGTGAGAGCCCAGAGTCTTGTCTTCCACTAGCAGACATCTATTCTACACTGCCATATGCCAAAGAAAGCCCCGTCGACTACTGGATCCATCTCAATAATGCAGCCGAAATCACTGATAATCACCTGCAGAAACAGGGTAGTCAAATGAAGAACATTTCACAGGAAGTCGCGATGATGTTTATTAGAAATCGCCCTGATGATGGACTTTCTAACATGTTTAGATACAAGCCTGTTACCAAGTGGTCATCAGCAGAGGTGCAAGAAGCCATTGATGAGCATCAAAGGGAGTCGAGAACAAAGAAACTGCACTCTCGCTCTCTTCCTGACCGCTCGTTTCAAGTAGCGACTGCCGCTGTCAGCCATGCAGAAATGGCTAGTGTGGAAAACACTGCAGTGAATGCAGCAGCGTGCATTCCCAGTACCCAGACCACAAAGCCTGAGACCACCACAGCACCTCCATGACACTGGCATGTTAGAGCGGGTGCTCAGCATGCTGGAAAGGGTGCTTGAGCGCACTAATATACAGGCTGCCCCTGATAGACCACAGTTAGCCTCTTGGTCTCGTCCATCCAGATGTCGTGTCTGTGGTGAGAGAACCCATTCAACACAGTCATATTGCATGCCAGAGAAAAGATGTTTGATTTGTTTAGAAGTTAATCACCTGCACATAATCTGTCCTAGAAGGAGTGCAGAGTCCGGGAGCCATGCTCAGATTCATGGAAACTGACACACCCGCACTGGGGAGGGTGTAGTGCGGGTGAAGAAATTCAGACCCTCCAAGAAGATGCATCAAGCATATATGAGTCAACTTGCAGGTCAGTGACAAGTGATAATGTGGTTCTGTTTCAGAATGTGGCCCAGCTGGCATGGGCAGACAGCCTTTTCTATGCAGATGTTTTAGATGACGCCGTTCCTCTAAGAGCTTTGTTAGACAGTGGCTCTATGGCCTGCACTATCAGTGAAGTTGCAGAGTCCCGTCTACTTGATGCAGGGTTGTCTCTGGATCAGTGCGAGATGCAGGCCAATGTTCTGCTGGTTGGATGTGGCGGAGTTCAGTGTACCTATGCTGGTTGTTAAAGGACAACGAGACAAGTTGATACTGGGCACCAACGTTCTTAAATTTATTTTGAGTCAGCTTAAGCAGAACCCCACATACAGGTGTGTTGTAAATAGGCCTGAATCAACGGAAGAGGCAGAAGCTGAGCAGTTCCTTAACATACTTTCTGGCCTTAACAGATGGAGAGGTGATGAGATGCCTGATGTCACTGGAACTGCCAAACTTGTCCAGGCTGTCATGTTCCTGCCTAAGCAGGAGCACCTGGTGTGGGCCAAGCTGCCTCCTACGGGGCCTATTTCAGAAGGCAGTGCAGTGTTAGTTGAACCTACCAAGTCGCCAACCCATAAGAAGGATGTCATAGTACATGTGGTGGTTTCTATGACTGCTGACAGGTGGGTGCCAGTTAGAATGCTGAATCCATACGACAAGCTCATCACTCTAAAGAACAATTCCAAGGTAGCCAACGTTTCTCCCAGTATGGCATTGGAAGATTTGGAAATGGATGTGGAGCGGCCCTTTGAGACTGTAAAGGCCCAGAGTCAAGCCGTGCATGATGAAACACATGACCCTGATTTCTGTAACATCTTGCTGATGATGGGACTGAGTGACATTGACTCTTGCGAAGTGTCAGCTCAGTGGAAAGATTAGCTATTGCGCTTGGTCCAGAAGTATGAACAAAGCACAAGCTAGACTGTGGGAGAGCAAAAGATTTTGTGCATCGCATCCATCTGTCTGATAACTGGAATTTCCGTTTGCCTTATTGACGCGTGCCACCAGGGCACTACCAGAAGCTACGGCAGGTGTTATCAGAGATGGAAGAGCGGGACATCATTAGAAAATTCAGCAGCGAATGGGCCTCTCCTTTGGTTGTTGTGTGGAAGAAGAGTGGAAATCTCAGAGTCTGCGTTGACTACCGTTGCTTAAATTCATGCACTATAAAGGACGCACACCCTCTTCCTCATCAAGCCGATTGTCTCGCTGCTCTAGGAGGGAATGCGTTGTTCAGCGCAATGGGCCTCACGTCTGGCTTCTACAACATCTCTATGTGTGAGGAAGACAAAAAATTGACAGCCTTTACCACTCCTCTAGGGCTTTACGAATTTAATCGTCTTCCGCAGGGACTGTGTAACAGCCCAGCAAGCTTTTTAATGCGGCTTATGATGAGTATATTCGGTGACCAAAATTTCCTTACCCTGCTGTGTTATTTGGACGATCTTCTAGTGATGGCTCCCAGTGAAGAAAAGGCATTGGAGAGGTTGGAGATGGTCTTTGAGAGATTGAGTGCTCATAGGTTAAAGTTAGCACCCAAGAAATGCTACTGCCTTAGACGGAGTGTCAGGTTCCTCGGCCATGTTGTGAATGAGTACGGCATTGCAACCGATCCCAACAAAATTGCAGCCATTACCGCCATCACTGAAAAGGACCTAATGATGGATGACGGAGTTTCACCTTCACCAAAGAAGATCAAATCCTTTTTGGGTATGGTCATGCATTACCAACGGCTCATCCCCAATTGTTCCAGTATTGCCAAACCACTCTTCACATTGACCACAGCAGCCAAAGGGAAAAGAGGTTACTCAAGGGGTGGTGCTGTTTTTAGGAAACTCAGCTCATCAGACGGGAGTAAAGAATATGCCCTGTCCTTCAAACAGTTTAAGTCAGCTCTTTTGAACTCTGTAGTGTTGGACTGGCCGCAAATGCTGCAAACCCTAACATTTGCTTACAACTGGACTGCCCACGAATCAACTGGCTTTGCTCCGTTTCTCCTCATGTATGGTCGAATTCCTAGATTGCCTGTCGATTTGATGCTCCAGAGTGTGTATCGTGATAATAACTTCACTGACTATGATCAGTACATGAGAAAACTGAAAGACGATCTCAAGGACGCTATGTTAGTCGCTCAGGCCAACAACACTGCGAGTCAACAACGGCAATCTGACTATTACAACAAAAATTTCAAAGGCAGAGACATCGAGGAAGGGGATTATGTGCTGCTTGCCAACAAAGGAGAGCGTGGACGGGGCATGCTAGCCGACAGGTGGGACTCAACATTGCATGTTGTGGCATCTGTGGATACAAGATGTCATACCTACCGTGTCATGAACACTCGGACCAATCAGGAGAAGGTGGTTCACAGGAACCTGCTCTTGCGAGCTAACTTCTTACCCATTGAAGAGAGAGAAGGCTGTTTAGAACACTGCATGAAAAAACAGATTTTCATCCCTGTGGATGCCTGATGACTTCTCTAATCACTGACAATTATTGACAGTTCACAGCCTGGGAAGTTCCCGTTTGCGGGTGCCAGAAACAGTCGGAAACATACCATTTAGGGGAGGGAGGGCAGGTGTGGGGAGGTGTAGGGGGGGTGCTGGCAGAATGGTTCTGATTAGCATATGAATGCAACCACCTCAACTGCCACAGTACCTATTGGATGAGACTTTTAAAATAGAAAGTTGTGATTGGCTGACATATTTGCTGCTATTGGTCCTTATAATACCGTTTTGAGTAAACCCCTCCCTTATAATTTTATATCTATATATATAATGTATATATTGTACATATGTATATATTAAGATATATATCAAAATATGTGTCATACAGGCTAATATTGTATAGGCCATTCATGTAAATTATTTCATGGACAACAATACAGACTAACATAGGATATGTATGAACATTAGGGAAAGAAAACAAACATTTGGGACATGTTGATTAAATAAAAGCACTTTATTGATAAACAATAGGTAAAAACCATGCACACACACACACAAGCAAGCAAGTTTGTCAGTTAGCCAGAGGCTACAGTCTTGGATAGGGCATCATACGTGGCTTGGCTTCAGGTGCTTTTTTGCTGCCTCGGAGTCATAGGTTTGCGGTGGCAATCTACCAGAAGGTAATCCACCCCGCAGACGCTGGTGATGCAGTGCTGCATACTTTGTACTAGCTTCCAGTCTTGCTTACAGTGTGGAACAAAGAATGCTGAGCTCCTGGATGCGGAACAATGGAGTTCTCACAATCCACCCCGACACTCCATCAATAGCACCGTCTTCTTCATCAGACATCATGTCAGCAGTGATGCCCCTCCAGAAGTCCACCTCGTCCGCAGCCAGTACACTCTGCCTAGCCTCCAACAGCTGTAAACACAATTGCTACATATAATCAGTACTTTGTACCACATCGTTACAGTGTATGCAACAGAAAAAAATACAACAGAAACTAATGATTCTAATCCCGTCTTACCCTCTTCCTCCTCTGGCGACTCCGGGCTAAGGTCTTAGTAGATGCAGCCACACTGACTAGCTCTGGTTGGCTGTACCGGAAATTTCTGCGCAGAGTTTCATAATGTGTCTTGCAGGCCACTTTAAACAATTAAAGAGATGTGTTAAAAACAACACCAAAAATAACTATTCAGAAATAATCATAATAGAGGGGAAACATTTTTTAAAAATTACTTACCAACAAAGGCACTCTTATCTAGACCTTCATCAGTCAATTGTGGGCTTGCAGCCAGGGTTCCAACTAAAAATGAGGTGACCATCTCATTATATGGTGTGTTCAAACTGTGGAAAATGAACTAAATTAAAATATGTTTATTTGCTTTTGCACAAATGAATGCATGCTAGCCTGTATTTTTCAGCCTTACCCTTGCTCCGGGTTATAGCGTCTACAGTTTGCTTCTGAGTTATGTAGCCGACGGACTGCCTCCTACAAAATGTAAGAAAAAAAATTACTCCGTGAACAAACTAGTGTCGAAACACTTTAGGTGATTTCATTTGGGGAATTAATTCTTACCGCAATTTTGGGATTATGCAGACGCCTCTTCCTTTTGAACTCCTCCGTCGAGCAGCTGTTAGACTCACTGGGAATTAGTCTTTCTTCCAGAGACTGCAATCTATCGTTGATAGAGCTAAACTCCCGGGAGACATCGGCAGAGAACTCACTTAACTGACGCGAAAGCCCACTGATAGCTGCCAGCAGGATCCTGTTATCCGTTGTGGGACTTCAAGTGTTTCGTCCCTGAGGAGTCTCGGGGGTACTGAAAGCGAGGCGACGTCCAGCCATTGTATGGAACGATGAATGAAAATAGTAAGAACATTTCGGAATAGTAACTTTTTTGGGTTTATATGTTCTCGTTTCGCGCGATCTTCCGTCGTCCTCAAAACCTCGTTAGTGATAGGACTAACCTTCCGCGTCACCGTTACCTAGCACTTGATTGGTCGAGGTTTGTCACATGCGAGGTGACGTATCAACGAAGAACTCAAGAGAGAAGCATTTAAACACAGAAAGGTTTTATGAATGAAATAGTTTGTCATCTATGAAAATGGAGCTCTACAATCCTAAACGAAAAAGACAGCGCCGTTATTGTGAACACTGTGACAACGAACTGTCACATGCACAATACTTTGACCATAAAAAATGGTACTGCAAAAATGGAGTTTGGGAAAAGAAGTCCAAAAATAGCCAATGTACAATAGACGATGCACCTGACCTGCCATCCAGTCATCATCTTATCGGTGAGATGTTTGCAAACTCATTCGAAGCCCTTGAAGATGTTTTAGAAGAACTTCAAGAATGCAACAGTTCACATAAAGGTAAGCAGCACAATTTATACGCCAGTATATTATTAATGTGTATTTTAGGTTAGTTTTTTGTTACCCTAATATATTGTATTGTTATATGTTTTATAGCTGATGATGACGAAAGTATTCAGCTGTTCCTTGAGTCCAGTGATTCAGATGAAGAAACCAATACCTTTCTGGTAAGCACCAACAAAAGAATAGTATTAAAAATGCTCCTGGATGAAATTTCTAAAATGTTTATACAGACAAAAGGGATTTTTAAGAGATTTTTTTTTGTTTTCTCTCAGTAGAGATTATGGTCTAGTAAATGTGCGTTTTATATTTGCATAGGATGAGTTTGTGGCTGAAGAGGGTGAAGAAGTGGAAATTCTTGCGGAGGAGCAGAGTGAAGCTTATCTGAACATGCAAGATGGAGAAGAGCATGGAAGTGATCAGTCTTCAGAAAAACCAGAAGACTTACTGATGAAACTTTTGGCCATGATGATTTTGTCATGGCAAGCATCTTTCAAGATTTCTGACAATGCCATCACAACACTACTTCTGTGCATGAGGCAGTTCATGTGGATGGTAGGAAATGTTCTGTGTGTTGATTTCCTCAATGCTTTCGCAAGCAATATTCCGAAGACTTTATCCTCTTTGAGGAAATGGACAGGTATTGTTCGTGATAATTTTGCACAATATGTGGTTTGTCCAAAATGTATGGTAATATACACGCTATCTGAAACCTATGAGGTCAAACAGGATGGTACAAAGGTATGTAAGTCTTGTAGTTACATCCCATTCTCCAAACACCCACAGAAAAGATCTGCTCAAAAGAAGAAATGTGGTTCTGCCTTGCTAAGAAAGCTAAAATCTTCCACTGGGAAAGAGTTTGGATATCCAATACAGCCCTACTGTTACAGCAGCGTTAGGCAGTCTTTGGAAGTTCTTGTTAAAAGACCTGGATTTCTGCAAAAGTGTGAAGAATGGCGACTGCGAAAAATGCCAGAGTGTGTGTTCGGAGATGTTTATGATGGACAAGTATGGAAGGATTACCATTATGTGAATGGAGAGCCATTCTTATTAGCCCCAAATAATTTGGCAATGATGCTCAATGTGGACTGGTTCCAACCTTTCAAAAATGCACCTTATTCAGTTGGAGCCATCTACTTGGTCATTTTGAATTTACCTCGTGAAGACCGTTTTAAGGAAGAAAATATGATTCTTGTTGGACTAATACCTGGCCCAAAAGAGCCATCACTAACCATGAATGCATTCTTAGACCCCACTGGTTGATGAGCTCGAAGAACTCTGGAGTGGCATAATTTTGGAAGATAGCTCTTTTTTAGGATATCAGGTTTACAGAGCAGCTCTGCTGTGTCTGACATCTGATATCCCAGCAAGTCGAAAATGTGGAGGCTTTGTAGGCCATGGAGCATACAGAGGTAAATGAAATATGCTTCTCAGTATAAAAACTGTTTAAATTGATGATTGTTTCAAATATTGTAGTTTGTACTTATCTTTGAATGCTCAAGTTTCAATATGTGTGTGACATTTTGCATTTAACTTGCAGGATGTCACAAGTGTTTGAAGACATTCTCCAAAAAAGAGTTTGGTGCAAAAATGGACTACTCTGGATTTGATCGGTCTTCATGGGAATCACGCATATCAAAGGACCACATACACTATGCTGGATTATCGAAGCGGGCAAAAACAAAGGCAGAACAAAGAAGAATTGAACATGACTACGGAGCTAGATGGTCAGAACTTTTCCGCTTGAGTTATTATGATCCCATCTGATTTGTTGTCATAGATCCAATGCACAACCTTCTTCTTGGTACAGCAAGACATGTATTCCGACTATGGACAGAATTAGGAATTTTAACAGCAAAAAAGCTTGAAGAACTTCAAACTAGAGTGGAAAATCAAAGTACCTAATGATGTTGGTAGAATTCCCTTACGAATTTCATCAGGCTTTACAGGATTTACAGCAGATCAGTGGAAAAACTGGACAACCATTTACTCCCTGTTTTGTCTGAAGGGGCTTATTGACAGCAGACACTATGACATGTGGTTTGACTTTGTGCAGGCTTGTATCATTCTCTGCTCCAGAGTAATTTCTTTCAAAAGGCTGGAAGTAGCAGATGGACACCTGCAGGCATTTATTTCAAAATTTGTTGAACTTTTTGGCCCATTGCACTGTACCCCCAACATGCATTTACACCTTCATTTGAAAGAGTGCATGTTAGACTACGGACCAGTTTATTCATTTTGGTGCTTTTCATTTGAGCGTTTTAATGGAATACTGGGGAAGTTTAATAGCAACAATAGGGCAATTGAAGTTCAGATAATGAGGCAGTTTCAGCAGAGACAGCAGCTTCGTATGCCATGGACGTTTGAATATGGTGCTGAATTTGCCAGTATCTTAGGAGGTCAAATGTTTGGGACTTTGTCATGTGAGGGCACAGCTGATGTGCTTTATTTGAACCACAATGTTTTTGTGTCAGCAGAACGACTTTTGAAAGAGAACTGTACAGTGGTGCCTCTGTCACCATTCCAGCAGACAATCTTGGATGAGACTGACAGAAATGCAATGTTAATCATGTATCACCAGATGTACCCTGAAAATTGCATAACTGAGATTGACTGTTTTGCCAAGACATGCAAAAGGGTAACATATCTTAATGTAACTTATTCCATAGATGGATCTAAAGCCGAAAGGTCAGCATGTGTATATAACAGTTTTGAGGAACCCACCCTTGACCCTAGAGCAGAACCACGGCCGGCTATTATCAAGATTTTTTTTGTTGTAAATGTGATGTCAAAAGGTAATGAATTTAAACACATCATTGCACAAGTCTCCTGGCTTCATCCCCATCCTGACAGACATTTTTATGGAAAGCCAGTAGAAGTTTGGAGTTTGCAGGGAACAGACATCTCATGCCCAGCAGCATTTCTCCCTGTTGAGCGCATTGCTGGAAGATGTGTGTTGAACACATCTACTGTACGTTTAAGCAAAACAACAGAGAAAGTTACTATAGTCATGCCACTATGCACAGTGGTTGAGATCTAGGAGGTCTAAGAGGATTTTATTACTATTGTTTTTAGATTATTTTAAGAGTTTACTAATCTTTGTCTATTTATTTTGTTTGTGTTCATCTACTTCATATTTTTTTATGTTAGTTCGCTAAAGTGTAAAGGACTTTGTATTCTGAATGATGCCTTTAAATATGGTAGATAAATAAAGTGAAATGATAAAAGCCTTTGAAAAAGTTAATTTTATTTATGTGTGCTAAAAGTGCTAGCTACACATACGTACACTACCGGTCAAACGTTTTTGGACGGTAAGATTTTTTAAAAAGTTTCTTATGCTCATCAAGGGTTCAGTATTCTTTGATGAATAAAGTCAAGAACAAAAGCATTTAAAATTCAATTTGAAATTAAAGCAACAATTTAATCATTTTCTTTACGTTTGAGTAATTTGCCCTTTATTTACAAAAGTATCACCTCCTGATCAGTGAGTTCATCCCCACTCTACCCTGGTTTGCATTTGTAGCTCACAGTATAGTCATTAACATATGAAAGCTTCACCTAGGCCAAGGGAATAGGCAGCAGGGGGGTGTCAATTCCACGTCAGTTAACTGTGCACGAGTAGAAGTGTTACGAAACAATTATCTGTGTTGCCTGAACATTCCCATGAACAGTCGTTAACCTGAAACTTCCACGGCAATTTACAGTGCTGTTAACTGATGAAAATCACTCTTTCCATGCAGTGGAACCGATCTCTGATGAATCAAAATCGGATTATGAAACTGATGAGTCTGTGATTGATACTACTTTTAATGGATGGACCAGTTCATCCCACAGCTTGTCCAGTGGAAGTTCATCAGTGGAAGAGGGAACCAGATATCTAAGTTCTAGTGCAGGATTTGAGCATGTCATTGATGGTTCGGTTCTCAGAAGTGAGAATCGGGAAACTGTTCGGAGTACTGAGCCTGACACTTTTGATACGGATGTGGAGGAAATTGAACATGACATGACAGAGTCAGTACCATCTGACAGAGTCCCTGAAGACATCGTTCAGCCTCCTTCTGTAACAGATCACCCAGTGAGAACGAGGGCTGCCAGATTGGTAAAACCAGTTAACAAACTTATTCAAATTATGACCCAGAATACCCTCCTGCGTAGCCCCTCGCTCATTCTCAGGTCAAAAGCTTCTTAAGTCGGGGTTATACATTCCCTTTTGGTGTTATTCATCTGGGGTACTGTTTGAGTGGTGATCATTTTGAGTATCTTTGGAGTAGTGTTTATGGCACTTCTTTTTCGCGGGCAGACACTTGAGAGTCTGGCCAACTTTCTTTTGTCGGTCTCCCAGTAAACTGGGTAACACATATGTTGCATCAAGATACTGTGTTTTGGTAGTGTGTGATCACATCTCCAGTGTCCATTAGTCACTAGTATTAGACTAGTTTTGTGAAGTTCAGGGGGTGAATGTAACCAGTTGGGAAGAGAAATATTAATTTTATTGTATTTTTTGCGATGAACTTCCCAAAACTATTTTCCGTGGAGCTAAAAGACAATTGTTATGTATTAAATGTCTACACGGGTCATTCAGAATTATTGTGTGTAGGAAGTTTTAATTATGGTGTATTGTTCATGTGGGACGCTTATCGGTGTTGTGCTCTATACTTTTGGGAAGTGCAGGAGTTGCATCTGCCTCAGACCGCGATTGGACGCTGGCGAGGCAAGACGCTAAAGTTTTTCTCCTCATCTTCCAGTTAATCTTGTGTGTGATGCAGAAAGAGAATAGAGTGGTGAACGTTTTTTATGATCAAGTGTCCCATGTGTTCCAGGATCAATAAATATAGGTGATTTGAAGCCGTCCCTGCTGTCGCCGGTGTGAAATTCCTTATGTGCAGATCGGAACTTCTACATACCCGCAGAACACTTGGAATATATGGCACGTGTACCATGGGACCACTCTGTGATACTTTTATGTCTTTATTTAAAAGCTTGATGCTGAGCACTATCCACTGCTATTATATGGAAGAGCACATATTTTGTGGTCCAAAAAGATAAAGAAGAGCATACAGCAAATAGAACAGCACAAGGGTGAGTAAATAATGACTTAATTTTCATTTTTGGGTGAATTATCCCTTTAAAGCACAAATCAACATGTTTGACACTATTCACTACCTGAGTTTACTGTGTTATTTAGATCTGTACTCATATGTATGCAGCAGTGATTTGTGTGATTTTATACAATTAAAACAATGTTTTAAACAGTCACTGACTGTATTTAGAGGTGGACACAACTCTATTACTTGAGTGAAAGTACAGATACTGCTGGTAAAATATTACTCCATTACAAGTAAAAGTTGTAAAGACAGATTTTTACTTAAGTAAAAGTACAGAAGTACTTGCTTTTAAAAGTACTTAAGTACCAAAAGTAAATGTCCATTTTTTATGTTGATGCACAATGCATTGTTTTATTATTTTTGTATGTAATACTTGCAATAGGCAAGAGCGGGGCACAGCCTAAAACTTTTTGACTTTCTCAGTTTGTGTTAATCCACATGGGGATCAGAGTATAATTTTTTTTATCCACAGTAATTTCACATTTGTCTAGAACAAATATGTCGCTTGACCATATGACAGCTTAAAATGTTATCTGATCTAATGAAAAAAATATACAAGACAAACTAAAATATTTCGTCAATAAAACAAAATTATTAAAATTTTCAAATAAAATAATGGCATTTTTTTAGAATGAAAAATAATATGTAGGGTTGGGGGTAGGGTTGGTGTTGGGCGATAGAATATACGGTTTGTACAGTATAAAAACTATTACGCCTATGAAATGCCCCCATTTAGATAGCTAAGTAAACATGTGTGTGTGTGCACCTACTTACCCATATTTTGGGGACAAATTGGTACCCAGAAGTGAGCAACACCTGACAAAATCACCCTTTGAGAACTTCCTCATTTGTAAAACTGTGTTTTGCAATTTGTGGACATACAGCAGCATAAAAGGGAGAGGAACTGATCAGAGATGTATCAGAAGAAGGGAGACAGATGGCATCAAATACAGCATTTTACATTACATTATGCCATGTGATACTGTATATAGAGGCATTACCATGGTAGACATATTACTATAACTCACCTTTCAGCTGAAAAGTGCAGTTACAGTATAGATTCAGTCATATGTCATATTGCATTGACAGAAAACTCTGTTCTAGCAAAAAACCTTACATGTATGGTCATGTCATAACTTCATCATACCTTTTGATACAGTAACACACTGTATGAATACTTTTACAAACATTATGGATTTTATGCGAATTATGCAAGCTAGGTAATGTAAGTATATTTTCTAACATGGCATTTATTGCCTGTAATACTGTAAATATTTCAGCAACAAAGGTGATTTGAAACATGTATCTTGTATTGTTTGCTCTTGAATGAACTGATTGCTAAAAATACTACATTGAAGATCATACTGTTGTGTTTTGGTGATTACATCAAATGTTCTCAATATATATTACAATAATCTCATGTCTTGAATCAATGATTGTGTGGATGAAAATATGTGTAACTGTTTGAAAGCATGAGATCAGGTTTTGAAACAATGATCAGTTTGGATTTTTGCACTAAGAGTTTTGAAAAAATACACCTTACTTGTGAAAATAGAAGCAAAGAAAAAAAAAAAAACTAAGTACAGTAATCAAGTAAATGTACTTCGTTACTGTCCACCTCTGGTTGAGCTCGAGTCTGTTTAAAGTCAAGAGAGTAAAATGTTGATTGTGTGTGAAAGTGTGTATTTCAGTGTGACTCTCATGATACTGAGGCTCATGTGTTCAATCATTTACAGCTCAATCAGTTGAACTCACAGCAGCAGAAAGAGACTTAACACTTCAAACATATTTTACAATGTGTTTCATGTGTGAGAGTCAAATGTGATCTTACCGCAGTTTCTCCAGTTTACAGTGAGGATCCTCCAGTACACCAGAGAGCAGCATGACTCCAGAATCTCCTAGTTTATTCCCAGACAGACTCAGTTCTCTCAGGTGTGAGGGGTTTGATCTCAGAGCTGAAGCCAGAGCAGTACAACCTTCATCTGTGACGCCACAATTATTAAGCCTGTAGAGCACAATGACAGAATGTGAATTGTAGTTGAAGTGTCTGTAGTTTGTTATTGACTCTGGTCTCAGAGCAGGAGAGGAGATATAATGACAAGCATTGCCACAAACTGCTGCTGATAGAATGAGATTTATGCATGTTGGTGCTGTTTGAAACTGTCATGTGCTTCAGGATTGAACAGACACAGAGCTGAATGTGAGATATTGTTTCATAGCGATATAAGGACGGATCTGTCTGGAGAAACAGTCACTTGCTCTTCTAATAAACACCTACAGGAGGACATTTGCTTGACAGGAGCCACGTGTTCCCCATTACATCTCATTTATTAACTCTTGTGATCAAACACATCATTGTGTCATGATGGAGATTAATGCTTTTGTCTTAGAATTTACGTTAAAGGACACATCCTACTGAGGACAAAGACATGAGACTATCAGAGAGATTATCTTACCACAGTTTCTCCAGTTTACAGTGAGGATCCTCCAGTCCAGCACAGAGAAGCTTCACTCCCAAATCTCCTAGTTTATTCCAAGTCAGACTCAGGTGTCTCAGGTGTGAGGGGTTTGATCTCAGAGCTGAAGCCAGAGCAGCACAACCTTCACCTATGACGCCACAATCACTCAACCTGTAGAGAACAATGACACACTCTTCACTCTCTCAGATCAGATCAGTTTAGCTGTGAATCCAATAGGAAAGAGTACAAATCAATGTGTGATGCATCATTGGAATGAGATTTAAAATATCAAAGAGCAGAAAAAACATGACCATAAATAATCTAAAAGTCTCATTCAAGAAAGAAAAATAATATTTCTGTAATATATTCACTGTCAGTATTTCTTAACAAAATTATATTGTTTATGTAAACATTTATATAAATCAATTTAATCACAATATTTATTACACAGTTCAGTTTTAAACTGTTATTTTGATCTGTATTAATATGTATGTAAGGATATGTAAGGATAACAAAACCTAAGATCACCTACACTGAGATATTATTTATACTTAGTGTAAATTGTGGCAGATAGTACTTACACCTCAATGTATTGCAGTGCTTTACAAAACAGTACATAATAACATATTCTTTATATGATTCTATTCATTATAAACAGACGGTGCCTTATAATGTCCTTCCTTGTGTCTATTCCTAAAGCTACACCTACTCCTAATCCCACTGAAGCTGCTGATCAGTAAAGCTGTTCTTGAAGATGCAGTTAGAGAGACATGGTTTTGAGTTTGGGAACAATATGAGCTGCATGTGGTTGATTCACCAGAACATCTGGTCAACGTGAGTACAACACATTCAATTTCAATTATAGGCCTGTTAAATACCTGTTAGACACTGTATTTCCATGTTTTGAATATTTTCTTTAATATAAACACCTTTCTGAGCTAATATGCAATGGAAAAAAAAAACGGAAGAAACCCAGATTTGTACTCGGGTTGGTCGCCTCAAAAGCCCACTGTCCTTACTCTCCCACTTATCTGACTTTAGTAATTTAGTAATTCTTTAGTAATTTTGTCTGCTAACAGTCAAGGCTTTGCTAACAAGACGGGCTATTAGCGCCTAGTGCAGGGTTAGTCCGGTCGTCCCTAGCCGAGCCGCATTCCTGGCATAGTGCAGCGCCACCCGATCAAACACACCTGAACAAGCTAATCAATGTCTTTAGGATCATTAGAAAATCACAGGTAGGTTTGTTTGTTTAGGGTTGGAGCTGAACTTTGCAGGACTGCGGCTCTCTAGGACCGAACTTGCCTACCCCTGGCCTAGTGTAAACAGACAATCTATTTAAAGGACACAGAAGCCCACACATGTACAAGAAACAAAGTCACACAATGTTTTACTTTCTGTATCTCTGTATCTTGATTAACAGTTGTCACATCCAATCAGTAGCAAGTATTCCATTCACAAACAATACCTAATTTTTACATTTTGTCTGACTTGTCATTGTGTTTTCTGCCTTTTTTTGGGTGATCTGTTTTTCACTTCACCAATACTTTACAGTGTGTCATATATAATCTTACCACAATATCATCCAGTACAGTAGATTTTTGCGTACGTGTACACTCAGAGTAGCAATCACTGACATCTCCTAGTTTATTCCCAGACAGATCCAGTTGTCTCAGGTGTGAGGGGTTTGATCTCAGAGCTGAAGCCAGAGCAGAACAACCTTCATCTGTGACGCCACAATCACTCAACCTGTAGAGAACAATGACACACTCTTCACTCTCAGATCAGATAAGTTTATATGAAGGTAACAGAGTAGCAGAACTCAAAAGATAGCGGATTTGAATGTGATAACTTGTCATATTAATATTCATATTTGTAAGTTGAAATTTACACTCACAGCTCGGATGTGAAAAGTTTCAAATTTTAGCGTCTACATTCCTGTTGCAAAACACACTTGTGTGCTTGTAAATGCAGATGCGTGAGAGCAGAACTGGGGGCGGGGCTTGGGTGGGAATGAAGCCATTTTATTGGTCGATGCCTGACCAGTAAAATTGGATGGTTTCTTTGTGTGATGATGTCATGCAGCAGTGGCAAATACTTTGCCATTTTGGTAGGAAAGCCGGGTTTGGGAAAGCAACGGCACGGCAGAAGACAGCAGAAGCTACCTGCTCACCTAACAACACAGAAGACACAGGAAGCCGTAGTGGACTACAGACTTTCCTCACTCAGCGGACGATTCACTGTCCTCCCGGCTCCCACAGTGGATGACACACTCTACTGTAATGTAATGCTCAGTTTTATTGTGGAGATTATATCCCGTCTTTCAACGATTGGGATTCTCTGTTAACATCTGTCACTCTTCATCTCACCTGCTGCGAGCCGTCGCTGTGTCTACTGGTCTACCCGCTGGCCGCCTAGTCACTGTTGATGAGTGAGTCTCTACTCCCTCTGCTGACTGTCTCTTTAGTTTGTGGCCTTTCCTGCTGACCCTGGCGACACGGCTGGTTGAGTTGGTCTCTGTTTTCTTTGCTGCCTGAATCGTTGTTAGCGGACGGCATCATTGCTCCTTCAGCAGTGCTGAGTTGGTATGTTTGCTGCCTGGCCCAGCTGTTTTATGAGTGACTATGACAATGCCCAAGAAGTTCGTTTTTCTTTTCCTCGTCGTTAGAGTCATCTACAGTATGTCATAAACATACACGCCAAATGACCCTCAACTGTCATTCGCGTCTCAGCTCTGGAATTTATGAGTACTGCTGTTCTCTTGGGATTCTCCGTTGTCCATGCTATGTTCATCGCTCTACTAAGCATGTGCATTTTGAACATTAATTATATTATTTTCATTTGATAAATGATAAGCTCATTTAAGAAACTGATAAACTAATTTGATAAACATGGTATAATGCTTAGAGAGTCGGACTTGTAACCCAAAGTTTGCGGGCTCAAGTCTCCGTAACCCCCATACATAGACAGTGGATTGTATGTTGGAGAAATTACTTACCGTCACTCTCTTCTATACCCTCACTACCATGCCGAGGGTGAAGAACCTTGATCACACGACCCCCAACTGCTCCCCAGGCGCCGAAGCAAAAAAAATGGTTGCCCACTGGTCCGGGTGTGTGTTCACGGTGTGTGTTTGTGTGTGTTTGTTCACAACTCACTGCTGTGTGTGTGCACTTGGATGGGTAAATGCAGAGCACAAATTCCGAGTATGGGTCACCATACTTGGCCACACATCCTCTCCTATTCTTTCCTTTCCTCTCCTCTCCTCTCCTCTCCTCTTCTTTCCTCTCCTCTCCTCTCCTCTTCTTTCCTTTCATCTCCTCTCCTCTCCTCTCCTCTTCTTTCCTTTCCTTTCCTTTCCTTTCCTTCCATTAAAAATGGCTGCGGTCACTCCCATCTTAAAGAAACTTGGACTAGATTCATTCTGAATAACTTCAGACCTATATCTAATCTCCCTTTCATTTCCAAACTGCTTGAAAAAGTGGCTGCTTCACAGCTACAAGCACATTTCTCTGCCAACAATCTTCTTGACCCCTATCAATCTAGTTTTTGATCAGGCCACAGCACTGAAACAGCACTGCTAAAAATAACCAATTACATTTTAGTATCCGCTGATTCTGGCTGTTTTACTGTTCTTATATTGCTGGATTTAACAGCAGCTTTTGACATGGTATCTCATCATATACTTATTTCTCGGCTATCAGCTATTGGCATCAAGGGTCTGCTATATCTTGGTTTATATAATATATCTTGGATAGACAATTATTTTATTAGTGTTCAAAACTTTAAATCATTGTCTTGTTCTCTCTCTCAAGCCATCCCTCGAGGCTTGGTTCTTGGACCTCTTAGGTTCAACATTTATTTGCTTCCCCTTGGTCATATTATCCATAGCTACGGTCTCAGCTATCATTGTTATGCTGATGACCTGCAAATTTACATATCAGGTCACTCCACCTCTACTCTTCCACTGTATTGCGGACATTAAAATCTGGTTACATAGCAACTTCCTAAAACTGAACAACGATAAAACTGAACTTATCGTATTGGGTCCACCATCTCTCTTACAAAAGTCTGATCTGAGTATATCTATTGATGGGGCTATGTTTACACTATCTCATTCCATTAGAAATTTGGGTGTAATTTTTGACTCGTCACAAACGTTCCAATCTCATATTAGTTCTATTACCAAGACTGCATTTTACCACCATCTGCGTCCTTCTCTCAGTACCAAAGACACTGAAACTCTCATTCACGCATTAATAACTTCTCGTCTTGATTACTGTAACTCACTTCTCATTGGACGGCCAGCTAAAACTATTATGAGGTTACAGTATGTTCAAAACTCTGCCGTTAGACTCATCAATCAAGTCAAAAAGTCTGAACACATTACCCCTTTACTTTATAATCTACATTCGTTGCCTGTTTCCGTTTGCATTCAGTATAAAATTATTTTGTTAACTTTTTAAATGTCTTCATGGACTTGCTCCCCATTATCTATCTGAACTGTTGCACTATTATAGACCCTCTCGCTCTCTTTGGTCATCTGATTCAAACCTGCTTACTGTACCTCGTTTTCATCTCGTAACAATGGGTGGTAGATCTTTCAGTGCTGTAGCTCCAAAACTCTGGAATTCTCTTCCACCAATTCTTTGTGAAACCCTCACTATATCATTCAAATATCAACTAAAAACCTCTCCACTAAAACCACTAAAAGTCTTTTCTTACAATATTTCCAGCCTTCTTCTGATTAATGATTTGCTGTGAAATTACTGGGTATTTGTGTTGTGATTTCTGGTTTTGCTGTTAAGTCACTGTGTATTTATATGTATATGTACAGTATGTACTGAATGATATCGCATGTACTTATGACTGAAGCTTATGTAAGTTTATGTATTTTCTCCTTGTACAGCCACCTTGAGCTTGGGAAAGGCACTTTATAAATAAAACGTATTATTATTAAAACTTATTAGTAATGTCCCTTCTATAGACGTAACTCCTTTTCATAAACAAATGGTCTTTATCAACACTTCCCGGTTCTTATGGCAAAATAATAAATAAATACAATAAAAAATAAAATGCTGTTTTAAATGAACATAAAATAATAATAAATAAATGTAAATTAAAGTTCTTCAGTGAACCAACGTGTATTTCTTCACTATACCCTATAGATGAGACTACACTGTGAAATATTATTAAAGGTGGTAGCTCTACTTAATGTTTTCATTAAAAACTGTCTGCCTGGAAGCAAAGTGGCCAGTTGTGTGATGTCATCATTTAGTACTAACGGCATGCTTATATACTGTTACGGGGCTGACGAGATGTGAGACGTGTGGATCCATTTGCAAGCTTTTATTAAAGAGACGTGGTGAACAGGCAGGGTCAAGCAATGGCAAACAGGTAGATGGCGGGCAAAACACAAGAATAGTCACAGGGCTAGCGTAGGTCACCGATGAGCAGACAGAATCACAGGGGCGAGACGAGAGGGAGAAATCCAAGAAAACAGGCAAAGCAAAACAAGGCAAAACACGGAGACTCGGAAAGGGATACAGGCTAAACAATACTCAGCAAGAAATGTGGTAGAGTGGGTGCTATATAATGATGTAAGTAACAACCCCTTGTGCAATCAAGCACAGGGCGGTGTGGCAATTGTGCAAAAATTATGGGAAATTTATCCATGGTGCTATCCACCGTTGTGTAGTGTGAGAGTCAATGTAATGGAAAGTGTGACATCTGGTGGTGAATAAACGGAAGTCCATGAACCGAAATCGTGACAGAGCCCCCCCCCCCAAGGAGCGGCTTCCAGACGCTCCAAACACTAAACGATCCAGGTGGGCGGTGGAGCGGAGGCGGAACAGGGGGAGGGTTGGAGGGCCAGGTCCAAGGATAGGAGATACCAGGGACTGAGGCAGAGCCGGCGGTGCTGAGGACCACCACAGCAGAGCAGACGGGACCGAAGATCCCCAAGGCAGAGCAGAAGACCACCACAGCAGAGCAGAAGACCACCACGGCAGAGCAGAAGACACAAACCAGACAGTAGATCACCACGGCGGAGCAGAGGACCAACATAACCAGACAGTAGACCACCACGGCGGTGCAGAGGACCACCAGAACCAGACAGTTGACCACCACGGCGGGGCTGAGGACCACCACGGCGGAGCAGATGGAACAGGAAACCCCCCTGGTGAACCACACCGATCAGATGACCATGGCGGAGACTGTAACAACGAGAGAGCAGAGGCAGACAACACAGACAGAACATTGGGTTGATAGACAAGACTGAGCATTCATGGGCAGCCTCCCTGGCTGGGTTGGGACAAGACAAAAATTCACAAACGGCCTCCATAACCGTGACAAGACAGGATGAGGATTCCCCGACGGCCTCTATAGCTGTGACAGGATAGACAAAGAGTTCCCAAACGACCTCCTTGACCGGAACAGAACAGGCAGATCGTTCACTAACGGCCTCCTTGGCCGGAACAAGACCGACATAGAGTTCAGAGTGACGGTCCCCTTGGCCGAACAGGACGAGTCAGAAGTTCATCGAACGGCCTCCTTGCCGAACAGGACAGCAAAATTTCATAGACTGCCTCCTTGGCCGGCACAGGAACGAGCAGCGTGTTCATAGGCTGCCTCCTTGCTTGCCAACAGGCGAGCAAGAAGCTCACAGGTGGGTCTACTGACACCTCTGGAGTTTCTAGCAGCGAGCCCTCCCCCTCCCCCCCCTCTGGAGAGTTCGCAGCAGTGCCCTCAGGACACAGGGGAGATTTCGGCAAGGTCCGCTTTGACCCTGACATGACAGGAGGTCTAATGTGCTTTTCCTAGCGCCACCATCCACGCAAGAGAGCGAAATGAGCACCGCCGGCTTTCGGATAGGTTCTGCAGCACCTCGCCACCTCAGGATAAACTGCAGCGGTCACACCATCGCTTCGGGAACCAGCAAGCGCGCACCACACTCAGGAGAGACTGTACTTCGCCACCCGCCTCTCAGACCTGATAGGGGTGCTGCCGCCTCTGGGAGTTTGTGTGAGTTTATGCCTCCCAAAACGCAACAAAAGGGCGATCCCCATCAGGGAACACTTCAACAGGGGATCAGTTCATGACAGAAGGTTAGATTGATGGGTTTGGATACCAGCCTTGCTTGCAGACACCAGCGTCATCCCTAACACTGGTACAGACTGGATATCGAAGGACTGACTTGTGAAGCCTGGTGTGGCAGACAGACGTGACATGACTCTGGATGATCAGATGTGATGCAACGTGATTCTGGATGATTAACTGAGGCGTGACGTGACTCTGGACGAACATTTGAGACGTGACGAGACTCTAGAAGATCAGCTGAGACCTTACCCAGACCCGGATAATAAACCGTGACTCGATTTGACTCATGACGATCAGCTGTGACTTGACTTGTCTCAGGAAGATTAGCTGCGACTTGACCTGACTCAGGAAGATTAGCTGCGACTTGACTCGGGAAGATTAGCTGTGACTTGACTTGACTCTGGAAGATTAGCTGTGACTTGACCTGACTCAGGAAGAACAACTGTGACTAGACCAGACTCATGACGATCAACCGTGACTAGACCAGACTCATGACGATCAACCGTGACTAGACTCGACTCAGGAAGATCTGTTTTGACTTGACTGGACTCATGAAGAACAACTGTGACTTGACTTGACTCGTGAAGATCTGTTGTGACTTGACTTGACTCGGGAAGATCTGTTGTGACTTGACTTGACTCGGGAAGATCTGTTGTGACTTGACTTGACTCGGGAAGATCTGTTGTGACTTGACTTGACTCGGGAAGATCAACTGTGACTAGACTAGACTCATGATAATGAACTGTGACTTGATTTGACTCGTGACGATCAACTGTGACTCGACTGAACTCAGGAATAACAACTGTGACTAGCTTACCTTCGGAAATTAGCTGGTGCTGACTGAACTCAGGAGACAGCTGGACTAACATGCGGTGGCCGCCATCTTGGAGTGGCTCTGCTGTCGACCGGGCATCTTGTGAGCATGCTCTGGTGTGTCCCCATCTTGCGATCAGCGCCGCTGCTGCCTACAGCCACTTGTGCGCGTCCTGGTAAAAGCCCACCACTTTCATTCATCCCACACACATAGCTCGCGTTTCTTCTTCCGCTACAACCCACAGTGAACGCTTGACCCAGCATTCAGCAAGAGCATAGTCGAGAAACCTGAGCGAGTGAGGACCTGGACCCCTCCGTCTAAGCTTAGCCCTCAGAGTTATATATTCCCTCGCAAAAAAACTCTATACAAACAGTCCGGTAACTCAGATATCGTGAGGCAATGGCTAGACTCGAGTGTAGCTGTTCCGTGCTCGATGTCTTGTTAAGGGTTATAGTAATCTTGTAGTTCCATACCTAGCATTGTCCATTCCCATTTGAAAGCTGCTGGTCCTGTTGGGGCTGAGTATTCTGTAACGGGCTGACCAGACTTGAGAATGGGGCTCCATCGGCAGCTTATTTTAGAGACTGTAAACAGGCAAGGTCAAAACCGGCACACCGGGAGATGGGCGGGCAAAACACAAGAACGTCAACAGGGCTAGCGCTAGGTCCTCCGCGGCTACAGCATCCCAGGCGAACAAGAGGGAGAAGCCCCGAAACAGGCAAAGATCAAAAACAGCACCGCAAGCCAAACAAGGAAAACACAGAGACTCGGAAAGGGATACAGGCTAAACAATACTCAGCAGAGAAATGTGGTAGAGTGGATGTTATATAATGAGTGAGGTAATTAGAAACACCTGTGTGCAATCAGAGCAATCAGGGCGGTGTGCAAATTGTGCAAAGAATGATGGGAAATGTAGTCCGGGGTGCTATGCAACAGTTTGTGTAGTGCGAGAGTCAATGTAATGGGAAGGGTGACATCTGGTGGTGAATAAACGGAAGTCCATGAACCGAAATCGTGACAATAAGACACATAATATAAACTGCACAAATGTATCTCTGACCTAATACAATATTTGCAACCTATGCTGTTCTGTTGTCCTCAGTTTCCTGTATAAATATCAAAGGTAGACTTGAGGTAAAAAATAAATAAAAACATGCAAGAATATGAACATTGTCTGTTCTTTGACCATGTGATGCACTGTGGACCTGGATAAACATAAATAAATACTATATAAATACTACAAGTGAAATAAAATAATTATATATAATGTGCAGTCAGGTAGTCTCTCGGCGATCGAGAATGACGATCGAGGCTTTGTGCAGTCATCTGTGGGTCCTCATGTGGCTTCGAAGCCCAAGGGCAGAAGCACAGAGGCGGTTGCAGAGGGGGCAAGGTTCGCCAGTAGTTGGAGCAGGGGCAGCGGCAGCTCTGTGTCTGCGTTCTCTTGCAGCTGCAAGATGATGGTGACGATCCTCTTCAAATGCGGTGGCTGCTTTATTAGTTCGGGCGTGCCAACTGGCTCTGTCAGAGGCGGCCAGCTCCAGCTGCTTTGGGTTCAGGTCAGCCCATTTTAGATGTGACTTGATGCACTGACTTGACAGTGCTATCCTGAAAAGGACTGCTCAGTCACCCAGGATGCTGCCGGACTTCTCCTCTGCCCCGGGTGAAGAGCCGAATGACCACTTGTCCATGGGCTGCCTACATGCAGGATTGTGACTACAACTGCCAGTGGTCACCTCCACCTGTTGGGTCGCCACTCCCCCATCACCATAGGACTTGTCGAAAGATAAGGACGGAATTGAAAGATGAGTGTGCGCAAAGAATCCTGTGCGTGAGGGAGATTAAAGTGGAAGAGACAGTCCCACTCTCTTGGCATCAGAAGCCTTGGTCCATTGGCACAAAGAATTGTTGCTCCTGGAGACTTCGTCCGCTGCATTGGATGGCCATGCTTTCTTTCAAATGGTGAAACGGTTCCCATGTGACATTGGGTGAAAATCTCATATGTGGGAAGACTTCTCAGCCAATCAAATTTGAGAACCAGAAAGATCTGTATATATACAGTGGGTACTGAAAGTATTCAGACCCCCTTAAATTTGCACTCTTGGTATATTCAGCCATTTGCTAAAATCATTAAGTTATTTTTTTTCCTCATTAATGTCACACAGCACCCCATATTGACAGAAAAACACAGAATTGTTGACATTTTTGCAGATTTATTAAAAAAGAAAAACTGAAATATCATATGGTCCTAAGTATTCAGACCCTTTGCTGTGACACTCATATATTTAACTCAGGTGCTGTCCATTTCTTCTGATCATCCTTGAGATGGTTCTACACCTTCATTTGAGTCCAGCTGTGTTTGATTATACTGATTGGACTTGATTAGGAAAGCCACACACCTGTCTATATAAGACCTTACAGCTCACAGTGCATGTCAGAGCAAATGAGAATCATGAGGTCAAAGGAACTGCCTGAAGTGCTCAGAGACAGAATTGTGGCAAGGCACAGATCTGGCCAAGGTTACAAAAGAAAAAAAAAAAATTTCTGCTGCACTTAAGGTTGCTAAGAGCACAGTGGCCTCCATAATCCTTTAATGGAAGATGTTTGGGACGACCAGAACCGTTCCTAGTGCTGGCCGTCCGGCCAAACTGACTATCGGGGGAGAAGAGCCTTG
>JADLZN010000600.1:0-26800 GCA_018155175.1 Sinocyclocheilus anophthalmus | reverse complement strand
CTCCAGAGATTTAGTCGGGAGATGGGAGAAAGTTGTAGAGAGTCAACCATCACTGCAGCCCTCCACCAGTCGGGGCTTTATGGCAGAGTGGCCCGACGGAAGCCTCTCCTCAGTGCAAGACACATGAAAGCCCGCATGGAGGACTCCAAGATGGTGAGAAATAAGATTCTCTGGTCTGATGAGACCAAGATAGAACTTTTGACCTTAATTCTAAGCGGTATGTATGGAGAAAACCAGGCACTGCTCATCACCTGTCCAATACAGTCCCAACATTGAAGTATGGTGGTGGCAGCATCATGCTGTTGGGGTGTTTTTCAGCTGCAGGGACAGGTCGACTGGTTGCAATCGAGGGAAAGATTAATGTGGCCAAGTACAGGGATATCCTGGACGAAAACCTTCTCCAGAGTGCTCAGGACCTCAGACTGGGCCGAAGGTTTACCTTCCAACAAGACAATGACCCTAAGCACACAGCTAAAATAACGAAGGAGTGTCTTCAACAACAACTCTGTGACTGTTCTTGAATGGCCCATCCAGAGCCCTGACTTAAACCCAATTGAGCATCTCTGTAGAGACCTAAAAATGGCTGTCCACCATGTTTACCATCCAACCTGACAGAACTGAGAGGATCTGCAAGGAGGAATGGCAGTGGATCCCCAAATCCAGGTGTGAAAAATTTGTTGCATCTTTCCCAAAAGACTCATGGCTGTATTAGATCAAAAGGGTGCTTCTACTAAATACTGAGCAAAGGGTCTGAATACTTAGGACCATGTGATATTTCAGTTTTTCTTTTTTAATAAATCTGCAAAAATGTCAACAATGCTGTGTTTTTCTGTCAATATGGGGTGTTGTGTGTACAGTAATGAGGAAAAAAAATGAACTTAAATGATTTTAGCAATGGCTTCAATATAACAAAGAGTGAAAATTTTAAGGTGGTCTGAATACTTTCCGTACCCACTGAAATTCATGCCAGTGCACCAATTTCACATACTGTTTTAAAAAAAATTAAAATGAGTATACTACTGCGCAATAAGCACTGCGCTAGGACTCCATTCTGAACACAGCCTGCGTGTTAATGAGGAGCGATTAAAAAACACTGAGTGAAGGAAAGCCGGAGCAGTCTATTCTCTGGTTTAAAGTGGTTTAGTCCAGTTTAGTCACTCAGAGGGCAGTATGTGCTTTTGGCAGGATAAAAAAAACCCAATCTCTCGGTTTCAAAGCAGGCGTGCGCTGAAATGAGAGCCGGCTGAATGCAAAATCCCAGATTGTGACATCATTGTCTTGATTACACCACCGTCCCTCTGCTCGATTCTGAGTACATTCAAAACACCACGGGAAAATGATTTTTCCTCGCTGTTTTCGAAATAAAAGACTTCGCTGTGGATGTTCGTAACATTCGCTGTGCCATTTATTGGCTCAGAAATCGTCATGATTATCATGATTAACATATCACCGCCCACATTTACATATCAATACCTGTTCAGTATCAGTACGTTGATGTTCACAAATCATAACAGTGCATGTACATATACAAGTTTTAAAGGTACGGCAGCAAGCGTGTTTCAGAGACGGCAGGAAATGACATTGTTGAACGCTGAGGGGATTTAAAGTAAAATGCTACAGAAGTGTAGAATATGACATTTCATACCGTGGAATGAGATGAAGCAGATCTGTTTCCGTTCCAGTCAGAGCCTATGAGCAGAGCTATTCCTGAACCCTCCAGCCAATCAGAGAGCAGAATTCACAAGCTCCTCCCCCTCCCAGCAGGAATAAAAAAACAGAGCAATGATTGGAGGACACAATCGATGAGAACATTCGATATTAATGAGGTGAGCGATGTATAGCGGTGAGTGAAAGTGCTTTTGGCATTCATAAATCAACGTGTGATCATCGAACATGGCTTTAAAGCTCAGACTCCCCAAAGAAAACACCCTCGCGCATCTCCACGAGCACGTGACGCCAACAGACTCTTGCCACACTTTGCATAAAATGTAAAATCACGTCCTGATTTTCAGATACTCCTAAAATATTTTCACAGGCAAGAATTCAGCCTTTTTTAAATATGTTTTTTTTTTTCATGTTACGTCATTAATTTTAGTTTCATTTTGATGTTTGTGTCGATGCTGAAGTTGCTGTTTTTTTTCTGTGCAAGAAAGCATTCACTCCAGGTGGGTCCCCGTGTGTGTGTGTGTGTGTACGTGTGTGTACATTTACAGGTCAGTGTGTGTGTGTGTGTTGTGTGTGTGTGTGTGTTGGGGGGCTATGATCCTTCATGATCAGTAGAGTCCTGGTGTCCACTCTTTCCTGGTGCCCATAGTGTGAGTTCCTGAGTTTTCCTGGACGCTGCGGCTTCTCGCAATACATGCGCGCGGCTTCCGTTATACCTACACCCTGAGACACAGTGGGTGTGTGTGTGTGTTGTTTGTGTGTGGTGTGTGTATATATATATATTTATATATCTATATATAATATTATATATATATATATATATATTATATATATATACTGTCATTCAAGTTTGGATTAGAAATTTTTAATGCTTTTAAATGGATTCTCCTTGTGCTCATCACTGCTGTATTTATTTGATCAAAAATCCAGAAAAACTGTACTATTGTTGTGGAATATTATTGCAATTTCTAATAGTGATTTCCTATTTTAATATACTTTAAAATAAAATTAATTTCTGTGAAGCAAAGCTGAATTTTCATCATCATTACTCAAGTCTTCAGTGTCACACAATGCTTCAGAAATCATTCCAATATGCTGATTTATGATCAATGTTTAACCCGTAATCTTTTTTCCTTTGATTCTTTGATAAATAAAAGTTAAAAAGAACAGCATTTAATCTAACAATATAAGTCCTTACGATCACTTTTTATCCATCCCTGCTGAATAAAAGTATTAATTTCTTTTTTTTAAACTTACTTACCCCAAACTTTTGAATAGTAGTGTGTATTGTAACACAACAATTATATTTTGAATAAACTGTTCTTTTTAACTTTTTATTTCTCAAGATCCTGAAAAAAATTATCACGTTTGCCAAACAATATTGAAAAGCAACAACTGTTTTAAACACTCTTATAATCAGAAATAATTCTAATAATAAATCAGCATATTATAATGTTTTCTGAAGATCATGTGACACTGAAGACTGGAGAATTGATGCTGAAAATACACTTGCACATCACAGAATACTTACAGTTTACATCTTCACATTAGAAAGAGATATTATTTAAATGGCAATAATATTACACAATTTTTACTGCATTTTTTAAATCAAACAAATGCAGCAGCGGTGAGCAGAAGAGACTTAATGACATCAAAATCCAGCCACAAATGCTTGAACGTTCCTTCAGAGCAAAGGAGCAGCATAAAGAATCACTGAATCATATGTTTGAGTGATTCATTGAGTCGACTCTGTGCTGCAGGTGATCATCGTGACGACGTCTCCCAGCTCCAACTTCATGCCAAACATCTTGTCCAGGTCGCACAACTACGCGGCCGTGTCGAAGCTGGTGTCAAGCGCCGCGCTCAACGCGGCCAGCCAGAAACAGACCATGGTGATCTCAGCCGGCTCTGCCGCGGCCCCGGGGCCCAGTCCTGTCGCCGTACGACCATGTGTGGTCCCCTCCATCACCTTCATTGGGTGATTGTCCACCATCGCTCAGGTGAGTGTGTGTGTGTGTGTGTGTTTGTGAAAGAGAGAGTGTGTGTGGGTGTGAGTGTGAGAGTGTGTGTGTGTTTTGTGTGTTGTGAAAGTAGTGTGTTCAGTGTGTGTGTGTGAGAAGGTGTGTCAGTGTGGTGTGGTGTGTGGGTGTGTGTGTGTGAAGCTTGTGTTTTCAGTGTGTGTGTGGGTTAGGGGTGTGCCCAAAGCGTGAAACAAATAACGCGTTATACGGAGCCACTAAAATTAGCCGCTTGCTAGCGGTAGCCCTTTGCATTACAGTACATGAAGTTCCCTTACCACATACACAGAGTAAAGGTCATTGCACACTGAGTCCATGTTAAAAAATAAATACGACCTCACGTTATGTCAATCACGTTTACATACTGCCTCCGAAATTATTCGCCGGCAGTAAAAAAATCGTTTTTTGCCATGCGGACAAGCATTTTGAGAGGTGTTTTGACAGTTCAGAGCCACCGTACAAGCAAACGCCAAAATCTAGAATGGCGATTGTCAAATTCATCCACTTCGTCTCGCAGCACAAAGCACTGTATATACATCCTTGCACACCGAGTTCACAGAAATTGGTGGTCTTCTTTTTAATATGTGGCTCCAGTATCACTAGCAAAGCATCAAACTGAGCCACTGATCGCCTGTGATAATCCCGCTGCTCCTCTATTAATAACGAGGGGAATTCTCCGTCCTCTCTGTATCTCAGGATTGGATGGACCCAATATTTCCTTTCTTTTTCTTTTTTTAAGAAGCGAGAGGACAACAAAATAATCCTCACTGCTTGAAGACTCCATTTAGTGCTGTTTTGTGAATTTTTTCGCAACTGATTAATTAATACGCATTGGACTCGGTGTGCAAGGTTTCTGTGCGTGACAAATTTTTAGGATTTCGAATAGCCTACGAAAAAATGCATACGAAAATTTCAGACTCTGTGTGCAGAGACCTTAAGGAGAAATGTCTGATAGAACGATGGCGAATGATTTGCAGATCCTGAGCACCAATGACAAACATCTAATCTTGTCAAATGTGTGGTAATAGTACTGCCGCTCCATAGTATAGAGTCCTAGTGATCGCGAATCTCGAAAGTGAAAGTAAAATGAGAGCGCGCAATCGAAAGCGGCTTCAATAGCGGCTCCCTGATGCCAGCAATTTATATACGGTCGCCTATACTTTTGATCCTCCCATCTCGTAGCGGCTATTTATTCTCTTTAGGGTTTCCGTAGTACACTTCCTTTCCTTTCCGAACACGGAACTGGGATGCGGCGGATTGCGGGAGAGGGGGGTCACGAGCTTAACATCAGATGTCTGTCAGCCATCTGCCTATAAAGTCCACCCTAGTGTGGGTTGTGAAGGTGTGTCTGTGAATGTGTGTGTGTGAGCGATAGAGTGTGTTTTATTGTTAAAGGGTTAGTTCACCCAAAAATGAAAATTAGGCTGTGTTTTACCCCCGAGGCATCCTAGGTGTATATGACTTTCTTCTTTCAGACGAATCCAGTCGGAGTTATATTTATATATTAAAAATTGTCTTTGATCTTTCAAGGTCTATCATTGCAGTCAGCAGGTGTTGCACTGCTTCAGTCCAAAAGAACTTAAATAAAAATCATCCATCCATAAAAAAAAATTGTCTCACACGGCTCCGAGGGTGAACAAAGGCCTCCTGTAGGAATTGGTCCCCTAATCCGAGCATGACGTGTGAGTTCAGCGCTGCGCATGCGCCGGTGAGTCTCGTGAAGACCAACGTTTGTTAACAAGAGCAAAGGAAAACCAGTCTCCTCTTGACTTATATCGAAATCCTCAGACATTTTTCTTTACAAATCCTCGTTTTGTACTTTTTTAATTAGTGACCGTTGTTTTGTTTTGACTTCTGAGCGGCGCATGCGCAAAGCCAACCTCATACATCATCCGCCCGGAGCTGCTTCCGTTTACAACAGTGAGCGCAGCTTAGTGATTATTACGTTTTGAATATGGAGATTGTTCTTACAACAACGCATTGATTCGCTACAGGAGGCCTTTGTTCACCCCCCGGAGCCGTGTGAGAGACTTTTTTTTTTTTAATGGAAAGGTGCTTTTTATTTAACTTCTTTTGAACCGAAGCAATGCAACACCCACTGAGTGCCATTAAAAAACTTGAAAGATCAAAGACAATTTTTAAAATAACTCCGACTGGATTCGTCTGAAAGAAGAACGTCATATACACCTAGGATGATTTGAGGGTGAGTAATTCATGGCCTAATTTGCATTTTTGGGTGAACTAACCCTTTAATGTGTGTGTGTGGTTCAGGCGGCTCCTCCGCGGCGGTGAAGGTGGCCTCCACTCGTCTGCCGTCTCCCAAGGCTCTGGTCAGCTCTCCGTCTCAGATCCTGCAGATTCCCAGAGCGCAGCAGCAGACGGCGGTTCAGTCTGCGTCTCCTCAGAGCGCCAGCGCCGCCGCCGGAGCCAAACCCACCATTCAGATCAAACAGGAGTCTGGTGAGCATGAGACAGCAGATAAAGCACAGGGCTGCACCACTAAAGGCCTTTTCACACTGAACGTGAACAGATTTGAGCTAAGATCACGTAACCGGAGCAGCTGCTGTTGCACCAAAAAGTGAGAGTGGTGGCGCTGTTTCCAAAAGCAGCATAAACAGTATTCTGAGAGAAGCGGATGCTGAGTTCTTGTTATCTTTGGTATCTGAGAACAGATTTATTCTCGCATGTCCTTTATACATAATATCATTTCTATAAATTTTCCGCTGGATCTGATCCGGAGAGCACTGTCCGTTTTCTTCCACGTGCGCGAGTGTGATGTGTAAAGGTCATTGCATACCAAGTCGTTTTTTTTCGTATTCGTCATCCTTTCCTGTCAAAATGCTTGCTACGGATGCGAAAACGCAGAAAACCGAACCTGGTCTGAATTTTTTATGATGGACGAAAGTTTCGGCGGCAGTGTGTAAACGTGATTGACACAACGTGGGGTCGTTTATTTTTTAACGTGTGAAAATTTCGGACTCGGTGTGCAAAGATCTTAAGAGCGCATTCACTCTAGATCTGTCAATCATGGGATCATATCTCCTGCCATTACATATGAAAAAGTTAGAGAAACCATTTTCTATACATGAAATATGAACGCAAATAGGGATGATTATGGCGATATATTTTCTGTATGCGTTTTATGCAGCTCATGATATTTTTATAACAGTAAAGGATGTTTATGACAAATGAGAAGCAGGTGTGGTGCTCAATTCCGTTTATTACACACAAAAGTGCGTGTCTGCGTATTATCGAATAAAAATCCCCTGTGTGTGTGTGTGTGTGTGTGTGTGTGTGTGTGTGTGTGTGTGTGTGTGTCTGGGGGTTGTGGCCCTGTGTCCTGTGTGTGTGTGTGTGTGCAGGAGTGAAGATCATCACGCAGCAGATGCAGCCCAGTAAGATCTTACCCAAACCCTCCAGCGCCGCGCTGTCCAGCAGTAGCTCCGCCCCCATCATGGTGGTCAGCAGCAACGGCGCCATCATGACCACTAAACTGGTGTCCACTCCCACAGGTACACACAAACACAAAAAATGCATGCACACTGGTGCATTTACAAATTGATGTTTTATATTCATTTCATTAAATGTTTATTTTACATTTCAGAATATAAAGCAATGTTAATTCAGCTCTTAATTTGTCATATATATATATAAAACAAAAAGTACCGATAAGAATACCGTTAAAGTACCGAATCGATAAGCAGTATCGGTAAGAGTAGAAATACCGTTAAAACCTTAACAATACACATCAAATCCCTAATTATTTGTAACTGCGTGTACTGGCTTGGGATGAGCGTCATCAAGCGTCTCAATGAGAGCATTTGGGGTTTGCCTAAGACTGCAGCAGCGCTCACGACTTCATAAGTGGGAAATAGGAAGTTTCCGATGGTGCGTGAAGAAGCAGAGAAGTGCTCTCGCTCAGCACAGTAGAGTGCATCGTTTTGTTAACTTTGTGGTTTATTATTTTGAGTCGTTTGGGACACGGTAACACACGGCCCTCTCACAATATATTGCTTTACAGATCTATCACTTTTGCTGCTCAGAAATGTTATGATCTGGACTCTGAGCATAACTTGTTTTTCTGTAACAAACTATAAAATATTTTCTATAAAAATGTTAATGCCCTGGCAGTGGCAAATAGCTTTGGTTTTATGTTTAATTTGATTACATTAATGTTATAAGTTGAGATTTACAAGAAATATTTTAACTGCTACTATGTAAAAGGAATACTTCTGTAAAAAAGCACCCTATTTGTTTAAAGTGTTTGCAAACCAAATATTATTGCACTTTTGTTCATATAGCAGTACTTTTAAATGAAAAAAGTGCGCAATACACTACTTTTGAATTCATTATTGAATTTTGTGCATAACAATGCGATTAATCTCGATTAAAAAGTTTAATCGTTGCCCAGAATTTCTTTGCAAAAACAGATAACAACTCAAAAATGTTGATAATTTTTGTCAAAAACATTTTTTATTATATAATTTTTTTATTGTGTTAGTTAGCTGTATTTTTTTTTAAAGTTATTATTATTATTAAGCAAAGAACCCAACTGCAGTTTGATTGAGATTAATTGGAATGCACACAAAAAAAAAAAATTTGTTTGAAAATATTATCAAAGTCTGTTTTTACAAATTAACTCTTCTATATATATATATATTACTATATATTTTATAACGTAATTTTGATATATACTGTATATATAGGCCTAGTTTTAGAAAAATATTAAGTTCTGACTGTTTTATAAAATAACAGTTCTTCTGGTCCAAACGGACCCGGAGTACAAATATTGTGTGCAGATTTTGAATGGATTATGAGGGTTAATATAAGCGAGTTTGTCATTGTACTGATTTATGAACGTTCAGCGCTGCAGATCCTGAGCGTCCCTGACAGATATCTGATGGTGTCATGTTAATGTGCATGTTAGTGAATGGGTGGAGGTCTCCTGCGCTGAACTGGTGACTGGTGTGTTTTAGGCTCTCAGGCGACGTACACTCGGCCGTCTGTCAGTCCTGCGATCGGCGCGCGAGTGGCCACGTCTCCCGCCGGAGCCACGTACGTCAAAACCACGAGCGGCAGCATCATCACCGTCGTGCCCAAGTCTCTGCACCTTGGGCGGCAAGATCCTCACCCCCACCATGGTTTCAGTTAATAGCGGGAACACAGTCATCATGTATCTCCACAGCACGAAAGCAGTAAGTCAAGTCGCTGGGGGATATTTGTAGCAATAGCCAACAATACATTGTATGGGTCACAATTATACATTTCTCTTTTATGCCAAAAATCATTAGGATATTAAGTAAAGATCATGTTCCATGAAGATTTTTTTTGTAAATTTCCTACTGTAAATATATTTAAATTTAATTTTTGATTAGTAATATGGATTGCTAAGAACTTAATTTGGACGACTTTAAAGATGATTTTCTCAGTATTATGATTTTTTTGCACCCTCAGATTCCAGATTTTCAAATATTGTCCTATCCTAACAAATCATACATCAATGGAAAGCTTATTATTTATTTAGCTTTCAGATGATGCATACATCTCAATTTCACAAAATTGACCCTTATGACTGGTTTTGTGCTCCAGGGTCATATTGCGTATCGTCCAACACTAGCTCTGCCTTCACAGGAACCAGCACCAAGATCACCACCATCCCCATGACCTCCAAACCCAACGTCATCGTGGTGCAGAAGACCTCCGGCAAAGGGACGACCATCCAGGGTCTGCCGGGGAAGAACGTGGTGACGACGCTGCTGAACGCAGGGGTGAGGTCACCAGGGGTGTGCGATATTGACAAAATATAATATCAACGATATTTTTCTGAGTGTGTTATTGTGCTGATATCTTCAGGACTACCGTGTACAGCTGACTCCTAAAGATTTTAATATTCTTCATATTCTGTGTGATCAGTTCACACTGATAGAAATTAATCTTTTTTTTTTTTTTCCAATATTTAAACTGCTTTACCTTTTATGGGCATTTTACCTTTATAAAGCCAATTTTCTATAAGTGTGCATCATCTTTTGAGTCAAATTCTTACATTTCATCAGTGAATTAGAATAATAAGACATTTGGGCTGTTACCGAGCAAATTAAATCAGTATCAACAAAATTAATCTTTGCAGCACAGAGGAAACACAGCAGCTGCATCTGAAGAGGTGTTTAGATGTGTTTACACACTGTTTAATCAGGACATGAATGCATTTAAACTGCAATTACAAATGCATAAATAATGATTTGATATATTAAACATAAAACATTGAATAGTACATTGAATGGTGATTAAAACCGCCAGCAGGTTTCAGCACGTCCACGTTAATAGTGAGTCATTGTGATTGGGGGGATCCGAATCATTTTAAAGCTTATTTCATTAGGAACGAAACACCCATCATGCCTGCTCAAGCCTTGTGGCTGTGTTTTGGAATTATTTTTGTTGTCGAAATAATGCAAAAACAGGCAATATACCCCGGTTGCACAGAAAGGCCTTAAGTCTAATCCTAGACTCAATGTCAAGTCTGAGCTGTTTCACTGAAGAAACTGCAACTGACCATGGATATCAAAAATACATCTTTGATACAAAATATGCCTTTGTTTTGTCTTGAGATGCACACCAGTAATGCTTTTTTTCTAAGTACATTCATAAAAATGATTTAAATGTTCTAATTGAACTATGGCCTAATCCTGGCTAGTCTAATTCTTAAAAAGTAGTCTCTATTTTTTATTGTTTTTTCAATAAAAAAAAAGCTTTTTATAACTTTTAAAGTTCAGGGTTATGAAATGTAGGAAAAGTAAGACTTGGCACTTTGCTATTTGGTTAAACTAGTTCTTAAGACACAGTCTTAACTTGGTGGCTAAGTTTATGCAACTGGCCCCTGGCCATAAAACGTAAGTCTCTTAGTTTACTTTGAACTGTTGGAAAAAATCAATATCACATTTGTTATCATGGTAATGTTTGGCACTTTAGACGGCACTCTTTGTGTGAAATTGATTAACTATGACGTTAGCTACTAAATTATATACTACTGTTCAAAAGTTTGGGATCAGAATGATTTTTAATGTTTTTACAGAAGTCTCTTCTGCTCATCAAAGCTGCATTTATTAGATCAAGAATACAGGAAACAATTTAATATTGTGAAAAATTATTATGACGTAAAATAACGTTTTTTTTATTTTAATATACATTAAAATATAATTTATTCCTGTGATCAAAGCATCATTACTCCAGTCTTCACAAGTTGGGGTCTCATGAATCTTCAGAAATCATGATCCCAATGATTTATTATCAGAGCTGGAAAACTGTTTTTTTGGGAAGCTGTGATACTTTTTTCAGGATTCTTTGATGAATAAAATTTAAAAAGAAGAGCATTTATTTAAAATAGAAATATTTTCTAACAATATACACTACAGTTTTTTTTGAAAGAAATTAAAACTTTTATTCAGCGAGGATGTGTTAAATTGTTAAGAAGTGATAGCAAAGATTTATATTGTTAGAAAATATTTATATTTTGAATAAATGCTGTTCTTTTTAACTTTTATTCATTAAAGAATTCTGAAAAAAGTATCGCAGTTTCCAAAACAATATTGTGCAGCACAACTGTTGATATTTCTAATAATAAATCAGCATATTAGAATGATTTTTTAAGGATCATGTGACACTTTATATTGGAGTAATGATGATGGAAATTCAGCTGCGCATCACAGAAATATATTATATTTTAAAGGATATTAAACCGAGAAACCATTATTTTATATTGTACTAACATTTGCAAGATTACGTTTTTTTTCTGTATTTTTGATCAAAAAATTTGCAGCTTTGATGAGCAGAAGAGACTGCTTTAAAACACATCACAAGTCTTACTGATCCCACACTTTTGACCGGTAGTGTGTATATTTTCTGCCCCCATGTCTTGAATTTGTGATTATTCTAAATGTATTTTAATAGACCGAATCATGCAGTGAAATAACACACTCTAAATGCGCACTAGTCTAGACTTCACGTAATGTATGCGTGCGCTCTGTAGATGTGTTTTGTTTGGTTTTTGCAAAATACTCGATAATGTCAAATCACACTATCGTTAAAGCTGGTGGGTCGGTGATTCCTGACACGTGTGTGGTTGTGTTTGTGTGTTTGTGTGTGTGTCTGTCTCTGTGTGTGTGTGGTGTGTGTGGTGTGTGTGGTGTGTGTGTGTGTGTTTGTGTGTGTTCTGTGTTTGTGTGTGTGTGTTCTGTGTCTGTGTCTATGTGTGGGTCATGCTCCTGTCTGTCTGTCTGTGTGTGTGTGTGTGTGTGTGTGTTTTGCGTGTGTGTGTGTGTGTGTCCTGTGTGTGTGTGTGTGTGTGTGTCGGTCTGTCTGTCTGTCTGTGTGTGTGTGTGTTTGTGTGCCTGTGTGTGTGTGTGTGTGCGTGTGTCTGTGTGTGTGTGTGTGTGTTTGTGTGGGTGGTGTGTGTGTGTGTGTGTCTGTGTCTCTGTGTCTGTGTGTGTGTGTCTGTGTGTCTGTGTGTCTGTGTCTGTGTGTGTGTGTGTGTGTGTGTGTCTGTGTTGTGTGTACTGGGTGTTTGTGTCTGTGTGTGTGTGTTTGTGTGTTTGTGTTTGTGTGTGTTTGTGTGTGTGTGTGTCTCTGTCTGTCTGTGTCTGTGTGTGTGTGTGTGTGTGTGTGCGCGTTGTTGTGGGCGTCTTGTGTATTCTGTCGGTGTTCGTGCGTGGTGCTGGTTCGTGCGTGCGTGCGTGTCTGTGTGTCTGTTGTCTGGGTCTGTGTGGTGTGGCGTGGGTGTCTGTGGTGTGTGTCTGTGCGGGTGTGTCTTTCCTTCCTGTCTGTTTTTGTTCTCTGTGTGTGTGTGGTGTCCTGTGTTTCGGCTGTCTGGTGTGTCTGTTATTCTGTCTTTCTGTGTGTCTGTGTGTGTGTCTGTGATGGTGTCTGTGGTGTGTGTGTGTGTGTGTCTGTCTGTCCTGTCTGTCTGTCTGTCTGTGTGTGTGTGTTTGTGTCTGTCTGTCTGTGTTTCTGTTCTGTGGGCTTTGTCTGTGCTGTGTGTGCGTGTGTCCTGTGGGGGCTGTGTGTCTGTGTGTCGGTGTGTGTGCGGTTTTGCGTGTGTGCGTGTGTGCGTGTGTGCGTGTGTGTGTGTTTGCGTGTGTGTGTGAGTGTGGTGTGTGAGTGTGTGTGTGAGTGTTTGTGTTTTTGGTGTGGTATATCACTGTGTGCGTGTGCGTGTGCGTTTGTGTGTGTGTGTTTGTGTGCGTGTGCGTGTGCGTGTGTGTCAGGGAGAGAAGACGCTGCAGGCCGTCTCCGGAGCCAAGCCTGCTATCATCACTGCATCGCGGCCCATCACCAAAATGTTTGTGACGCAGCCCAAGAGCCTCGGCGCCGGCATCCAGCCGTCCACCAAAATCATCCCCACCAAGATCGTGTACGGACAGCAGGGCAAAACACAGGTCAGACTACGACCAGAAAAAAAACATTAAAACAAATGTATATATTGTTACTAGAGATGCAACAACACAGTTCAATAATTACCTCGTATTTTAACCACAGTTTTTTGTGGTTATTAACAACAAAAACACCTGGAAACCCTGGAAACAGCGTGGAGTAATTATAATGTCTGCTAGCATTTCTTTTGAAGAGGTATTATTTTTCTGATTTCACACCCAAAATAGGACAATTGGCCATTATGTATATAGATATATATATATATATAAAATGAAAAAAGTTATGCACTAGGCCTATTTGTTTCTTTCTTATATTTGTTCTGTTGTTGTTTTTTGCATCTGTTCTTATTTTTAATAACAAAGATAAAATAAAAATAGCTATATTGTGATTGTTAATATAGTAATTATTATTAAGAAAGGAAGTGGAGGAAACAGTGCAGAGTTGCTCTGTGATTTTGCTAAATTGGAACCTTCAGAAAAGTTCAACTTGATTTTTCTCAGAATTGAGACTGCAAACAGGTGTAGCTCAGTAAAGCAATAAGCCCCGTGAAGCGTGGTTTACAGTGAATTTATAACAGCTAAGTGGCGTTGTTAGGTACGACGCGCAGCGAGTTAGCTGTTATAATTCACTGTAAACCACGGCTTCTCGGGGGTTACTGCTTTTATAAAACGGTTATTCCATATACGTATTAAGGTTTCACAAAATAAAACAGAGCGAATAAAGTGTAAAGATATTAATAAACACAGTATTCTTCCACCAAAAAATGTAGTTCCTCAGAATCAGTTTTGGTTGCAACAAAGTGGTTGCAGAGCAACACACAAACATAAACAAAGCTGTATGTTACTTTGTAGAGTCATTCACAACAGCTTCAAACGCAGCTCAGCCAATCAGAATCAAGCACCGTAACTCTCCGTTCTCCGCTTTATAACATTTTTCAATTTCCTCCGTATTCCAACAATCCCTATATCATTTTGAAGTCTTTTAAATGGAGAATGTGAAACTAAATACCGTTTTTTTGAAATTTGCTCCTTTTGACTATTTTTTTTTCCAGCACAGTGCAAAAGGATTATTCGTCTAGTATTTTTGGTCTTGTGTTTTCTAGTATGATATCAAAAATTATTGAATCCAGATGCCTTTACTGTACAATTAAAATTGCCTTAAGATTCTTGTTTTGTGTACAAGAAATATCAAAATATCTGCCAAGGCACTTGTTTTAAGGAAAAACTTACAAAATTGATACTTTTTTAAACTTAATATATTAAATAATTTTACTTGTACAGTAAATTCATCCTGATTCAAGAATTTCTAGATATTTATACTAGAAAACAAGACAAAAAATACTAAGGAAGAATATCATTTTTTGCCGCCGCCACAGGTCACAGATGTTTGTCATTGGGCTCTCAGTAGTCGTTGATTGTGATTGGTCAGCCGCTGCACTGTTACTGATCAGTAGTGATGGTGTTGTGCGCAGGTCCTGATCAAGCCCAAGCCCATGGCGTTTCAGACGGCGCTGGTGAGCGAACAGACCCGTCAGCTGGTGAGCGAGACGCTGCAGCAGGTCTCACGCAGCGCCGGATCCGGCCAGGAGGGGGCGCTCAAGGACGACTCGCCCTCGTATACAGAGAGCAGCTCGGTGACCTCCGACAGCACTCACGGTCAGCACGCTAATGCATCTCATCTGATTAGGAGTCCATAGCTATGTTTCCTCCAAAGTTCCGAATTTAACTTATGCGCAAAATTGGAATATCGTATAAAACATTTGCGAATAAAGCAACGTTTCCATCCAATGAGTCAAAGAGAACAAAATCATCACTTCCTGATTAACTTTTGCTAAATGTGTCCCTGGACCACAAAACCAGTCTTAAGTAGCACTGGTATATTTGTATCAATAGCCAACAATACATTGTATGGGTCACAATTATACATTTCTCTTTTATGCCAAAAATCATTAGGATATTAAGTAAAGATCATGCAGAAATGACAAGGAGGCAGCTTCCCGCAATAGAAAGTCAATGGAGAGGCTGGATTGTAGGCGTGGCCTAAATGCGCTCTGTGTCTATCCAATCAGCATCTCACTCGGCTGTGTTTAAGTGTGTTGTCTCTGTGTTCAGACGCTCAGCCGGTGGTGCACCTCATCACCTCCAGGGGGCAGGAGTGGACGGAGCAGGAGGTGTCTGTGGAGGCGAGTCCCACCATCATTTACCAGGACATGACGGGAGAGTCTCAGTCGGCCACATCCACCATCAAAGCCCTGCTGGAGCTGCAGCAGACCAGCGGTGCGTATCTCTGGAGCGCTCCTGCTGCGTTGATTGTGATTTCACTTTTTTAACGTTAGTTAGTGTGTAATGTTGCTGTTTGAGCATAAAAAATATCTGCAAAGTTAAGAAAAAACCGGCCTGGAAAATTCAATGCAACGGATATATTGCTTAAAATGATGCGTTTAATGCTACAAAACTTCTGGTAGGGACTACAACGTCTACTGACATCAACAAACCCAAATTTTACATAAACCCCTCCCCCGTGAACATGCAACAAAGGGGGCGGGGCCATGCTGCGCTGCTTTAGAGAAGAGGAAGAGTTGTTGCCATGACGTCAAAATTAAACAGAAGCAGTAGCATTACAAATAACAGTGTATCTAAAGTATGAGACAACAACAAACAAAGAAACACATGCGCGATCCTCTTCACTGATATTCTCTGCGTCTCAATCGGGATCAAACTGATACGCGATATTGACAACGCCATTGTTTACAATACAACACATTCTGAGCTGAGGGGCGTGACGTTTAGACGCACACTAGAGGCGGTTTAGTCAATCACAACACATTGGGCTAGCTAATCAATCAGAGCCCATTGTGTATTTCTGTGGGAGGGGCTTCATAAGAGAAGGGACAGAATAAAGGTGTAACACACATTAGACTGCACCCCATAAACACAATCAAGCCTAGAAAAAGCACTCTAAACACCCCTTTAACACGTGTGTGTGTGTGTGCGCGTGTGTGTGTGTGTGTGTGGTGTGTGTGTGCTGTTTCAGTGAAGGAGAAGAGCGACGCCAAACCTCGCCAGCACACCATCGACCTGAGTCAGATGTCAGTGCCGATCCCGGTGACGGAGAGGAGACAGTTCCCGGAGCCGTCGGGTCAGAGCGCCGGAGACACGGACCCCGTCACAGAATACATCCCCATCGGTAACATCAACACCAGCCTTCCACCAATCAAGCTCTCGCATCAGAGCAGAGAGCATTAAATGTTGCATGAACTCCAAAAAAATGTATGTCTTCCTCAGTATTTTGATTTTATTTTCCAGTGCAAACATCTAAGCGTCCTTAAATCAAGATACATTACAAATATCTGTCAGTGGGGTCCGAAAGATCAACTTGTTCTGATTAGCAGATATTTGTTCTTTGCTTGGTCTTAAAAAGTCTTAAAAACCTGCAGAAACTGTACTCAGTGTGGCGTCACACTTCAGACATCTCAACTCAAATCAGAAATATCATAAATGGTACATTAAAAGTCCTAATGATCATTTTAGGAGAAAACAGGAATTGTGATGCATCCTAATGTGTTGATTTAATGTCCTATGATTCACTTGATGCATCGTGACAGTATGTGCTTTATGGTGTTTATATTATAATATGTTCTAGATTAATTTAATTGAATATTTTAACTCTCACATGTTTGAATAAGCGGCACAGTCATTTCAAAATCAGGTACATTTCAGGCTTGCATTATACATACTTTTTTTTGGATATTATTGCTATTTTGGTGACAAAATAATCTATATCTGGAACTTCTGTCATCATTTACTCACCCTAATATCGTTTCAAACCTGTGTTAAAAGCTGTCCGTAACTTGTTTTGGTTAAAAATTATCCGAAATCAGTATTTGAGGAAGTACATAACCAGCCAGTGTTGAAAACTATCTGCTTACTTTAGCAACGGTCAGCTTATAATAATGTTTCCTGATTCGAGTGGTACTGGTAGGAATTCGAGGGAAATTCGAGCATGCCGCCGCGTCGTTACGTCACGTCTGTAAACATAAAAGTTGTAACACAAAAACAGCTTTAGCCAAAAGCTGTTGGCACACTAGTACGAGTGAGAAAATAAATCTGTCCAGCACTATGAAAGTCAATGGGGCCGTCACCTGTGTGCCGTTGCACATTTCTTCAAAATATCTTCATTTCTGAAGATGATCAATGTCAAGGGCCTCAGAGCCAGTTAGATGTGTTTTAGTTTACTCTGTATTGTGACAGCACATCAACACAATTCTCACTATTACTAGTTGCTTATTAGCATGCAAATTAATAGCATATTAGTACTTATAAAGCACATATTAAAGCCTTATTCTGCATGACCATATTTTAGACTCCCGGTATAAACGACGAAAACTAAACAACTACCTTACTAACTATTAATAAGCAGCAATTAGGAGTTTATTGAGACCAAAGCCATATGCTACTAGGGACGTCGGACACCGAAATAAAGCGTGGCCCAAAGTTAATTCCAGTTGTAAGGTGTGGTATATTCCTTTTATAATCCAAACGTTAAGAGATGCAGGTTATCATCCTTGTCATCTGGGAAGCAGACATCCATGTCATAACCGGAGATGTTTGCCAGTGGCAGTTCGACTATTATTTCATCTATAATGCTGTAGTACAAGCAAAACAATGGCCAGCACATGAGGGAACACATGCAGGATGTATGCATAATCGTGCAGGCTTCACTTGTTTTGTGTGTTGATCTGCTCACTCACATCAGATCTGAGTGCATTAGACAAGTGAAGTGTGCTGTATTAAATGAGATCAGTTTGAGAAAGCGGATGACTTGCCTGCATCATTGCTCCGATTATCAGAGTGACTTTTCTGGGCAGCAGCCTGAAGGGAGGAAATACCTACAGATCAAAAAAGACAAAACAAAACATTTTTTTTAGGATTCTCCATCACAAAGAAACTAAGCATCGAATTTGAATTTTTAGTAGCAACCTGTTGTGTAGCTTCAAGAGAGTAGCTTTCTCCATTCTTCATTTATTCATCTATTATTTAGAGGATATAACAAACTAAAATATAATAAATTCAAAAATTTAATGATTAATACGTTAAATAATTAAAAAAATCTAAATAACTACAGCAAACTACAGCTCCCGGCTGGATAAAAGCAGTAGTTGTATACAGCGAGTGTTTTATAACGGATGCTCAGTTTTTGAGGATCAGTGGTGTTTATGTACATACAGGCATCGGACGCTCCAAACATGAGCGCTTGATCGCAGAGGAACTGCTCACTGATAACGTTGAGCTGCTTTCAGATCGCTAAATTTCCACACATGCAGAATGGTTTCATTTTTCATTTGTATTTTGGTGTGTTTAGTGATTCTGAATGAATCCGTATAGTGGTTTGCATGCAGTCCTTAGTCATCTATCTCCCTGTGTTCGTTTGGTAATGCAGGTCGACTTGTGCTTATTTGTTACTGTGTAATTGAGCTTTATGTACTTTTAAGTTGTATAGATAGAATATCTGCAGTGGCATTTTTGCAAAAATTGTTTGCAAAAAAAAAAAAAACTCAGATTGTTTAAATCTATCTTCAATTTCTTTTGTTTAAAAATAATTGCATGGAATTGAAAAGTAATAACACTAGAATACAAAGGTTTTAATAGAAACGGTTGGGGGGACTTGCAGTATTGATTTAGAGAGGAGGGGGTCTTGGAGTAAAAAAGGTTGAGAACCACTGCTTTAGGTAAATGCAGACCTGGTTCTACAGGGGAACTAAGAATTTAACATTATTATTATTTACATTTTTTAATTAATGCAATATAAAGATGCATCACAACAAGCATTTTTATTTATTTTATATGCATTTTATTTATTTATATTTCACTTGGTACGTAGAAAAAAACGTAGATCTCCACACAAAAGAGTGTGGGCACCCCTGGTTTAGTATATGTTTTTTTAATTCTTCACGCTAGCAATATTAGATCCAGTCCCTTTACTAGATCCGTCAAAACAGATCCCTTTTGTCTGGTCAGCAGCGTTTTGTCTGACACCCAGAAGCAGTTAACAGGAAGTCCCAAAACTATACTGACTGCTGACTGGGTCTTGAATACCAGACAAAAAGCATATCTTCTCACAGGATCTGGTAAAGCTATTGAAAAAACACTACACACATTAAACTTGGCGCAAACCATTCATCAAGCTGCAAATGAGGGCACAGGAGAGGCTTACTTCAATCTGCTGGGGTGCAGAGGTGATTTTCCTGCCATTTTTGCCTATGACGACAGCAGACACACTAGTTTGTCCGATCACCAGACCTTTGACCAGAAATGTGGCTGTATCTTCTTCTGAAGAATCGGGCAGAGCTCTGACAAACAGCAGAGGTTTATTAGCTCTCTCAGACAGCAGAACACAAAGCTCAGGAGATCTAGAAACGGTTACTCACTGCAGGGATATAATGGAGGACGCTGCCCTCAGCTTCAGGTTCATGACAGAGAAATATCTGGACAGGAAAGGCTTCTTGTTGCCATCCAAAACCCGAACATATGCTTTGACTGACTTGCCGATCTCCACCTGAAATGAATGTGTCATCAGGAATTTATTTTTGATTGAACATTCATAAAATGCACATGCATGGAATTTCAAAACTGATTTGTTTTTGTGAAATTCTTTAAAGAATTATTTTAACATATGAATGATTCTTTTTTTTTGTTTTTTTGGATTGGATGTCACCAACCTTGTCGACCACACGCACATAAACCTCCAGAATATCAGAGATGTGAACCGTAGCCATAGCAGGAGAAGGGAAGTTCAGGCAAAGGTCATGAACCATCACCTGCAAGACCCCCGCCTGAGCCGGGACCACCTGAGTCACAACCAAATGAGATTACATTCAAACTAGACCACAGAAGAAACCAGTTCTTAACAACTAATACTGTGTAGTCAGCTGTAAGGCTCAACAGAAGTCATTGCAAGTGAGTGTAATATTTTTTTTTTTGTCATTTTAATAGACAAATAATCACAGACAGCAATCACCAGCCTTAACAATGACTGGAAATACTAGAAAATATGACTAATGTATGGATTTTTTAAATATTGTGTTGAAGTAATGCTCCAGGTTCGACATAAATTAAGCTTTATTGACATATTCCAAAGAAAATAACTTAATTTCTTTCTAAGTAAAAAAGAATAAAAAAAGAAAAAAAAAAAGAAAAGTAAAACAGACATGTCGGTGTAAAGTTCAATTGTCTGTCATAAAGGAATAAATAATACTATACTTTACACAATATACTGTATTTAAATGTGAACTGAATGTAATGTTTTTGGACACCTAAAATTGAATATTTATTGCAATTAAATGAAACGGTATTATAGTGTAAATTTATATTAGAATCAAATTGTTGAACTTAAGAGTTTTTTTAATTCCACTATCGTTGAAATATGATTCAAATGTACTGACATTTGTACTGAACAAACATGTATGTTAAATTAAAATGTAATTTCTAATGAAACTTGTATGTCATGTATTTAAAAATATTTGTAATTAACATTTGTAATGAAGTTGTAATTCAGTGCATTTGAAATATATTAAGTTTAACATAGAATAACACAATACACTTCAAATTAAGTTAAAAAATGAAAAGTACTTTACATGATGTAATATGTTAGTCAACACATTGAAATAACTACTTTTTAAAGCACAACAAAACATTATTAAAACAATGATTAAAAAAATAAAAGTAAAACTTAATTTGATATTACAAAGTGCATTTTTTTTCAGTAGACTAATTTTTTTCATTAATATTTAATTGCATGTAAAGTTTTTTTTAAATATAGTTCATTATTACTATAGTTCATTCAATACATTTAAACACTCGTCTTTTTCAAAAGGGAAGGAATTGTTTGCATAAAGAAAAATCCGACAGAAAGTCTCACCTTAAAAGTTTTACTGACAAATTTGAACTTTTATTGTATTTTTCACAAAACGACAAACTGAAATTTAAGCTGAACACTTCCAATACCTGGCTTGTACATGTTAGAATAAAACCATACATTTATTTTTCAAGTCTACTGTAAAAGTAAATCATTTGCTGTACTCTAGAGCAGAGATGTATGGGCCTTCCACACTTGTTTAATGAGAATAGATTGAATAGATGCAGGTCTATGATCCCCTAAACCCCTGGCAACACATGTTATTTGCTTTTCTTCCTAAAACAAGGTTGAAATTTGTACCACACAACTGGACAAAATTTGCTATTTCAGATCTTCTTCTTCATGCTATGCGGAAACAGTTTTTGTTGTAAACATGCCACAAATACCACTGACAGTGCTTATCTATTGAGCATTACCTGAGCGATTCCCTGGGACTCCTGGAACGTGACATCTGCGATTCCCCCGACGCTCGCATTGACGTAGAAATACCCTGAGCCCTGCTGCAGAATCAGATCCACCTGCAGAGGAGAAAACCCCAGCACCAGGTGTCACACACACACACACTCAGACCATCCAGAGCAATCAGGCATGTGTATGAGCTTACCGTCACATCGGGATGGTTGTATATGGTGATGGTGTCAGGGGTCACCCTCACGTCTTCTACTAACAGCAGGTCAAGCGTGGCGGAGACGGGGCTCAGAGGATCAAACTAACACACACGTGAACATTACACACATCTATCAGAGCTCAACTTCAGAATCAAGCTCAATAATGACTGAATATTAGGGATGTAACAATATCAAAATCTCACAATACGATAATATTGCGATATAGTGGACGTTCCAATAAGGTGGAAAGGGATAAAAAATAAAAAAAATGTGATAGAGTGAGTTGTAAAAAAAAAAGAAAAAGACAATACGATATTTACTGCAATATAAAAAAAAAAAGAGACAAATGAAGAATTGGAAAAAATTACAAATTTTGTACATTTTAAAGTTGAATTATTCTATATGATGCACTTTGAGAGTTCAAAATTAGTAGCGGCACCCATGTTCTTAACTTTTCTTATTCAGAAAAAGTGAGTGAACTTTAACTTTACCTTAACTTTAAAGGGGCTCACCCCTCCTTTTTATTTTGTACATTCACACTGGTTTTTAATGAACACAAACTATTTGATACTATCTAATCAATTTTATATGTTGTTATTCCTATGATAGTAAAGCCCATATCTTGTAAAACGAATTGGCATTGTAATATAATGAAATGAATATTTCATAGGTATATCTATTTTTGCTTTTACACTACTAGGGAAATTACATATCTCTTGTCCTAATGTTCTACACTTAAAAGGTGGATATATGAAATTTGGATCGGCATTTAAACCTCTAGCTGTCAGCAATTCATACTGCAATTTTAAGCTTTTATTTTGACGGAAACAGCAGTAGTCGCTTTATTTGAAGGAACTTCAGTGTACCGTGTACTGTATTGATTGGTGTGGCTGCCGTGTGTTGTTTAGAGAGCATCGCCCTGCTGAGAACGAAACTGCTGAGTCCTCCAAAAACGGTGGTTCAGCCCCTCCCTAGCCTCAGCGGTGTTCACGTTTGGTGTGCTATTGTCTTAATCTAAACCCAAGACTCATTGTACTAGACAAACAACTAGTAAATTCATGCTATTGTGTGTGTCTGGCTGATAGGTCTAAGTCGTAGTAGGGAAACTGAATTTTAAGTGCCAATTCGTGAACAGGAATTGACTCCCATTGTTGCCCTCCCTGCTGCATTGTCCCAATTAACTCACTGTTCACTCCTTCATACTGTACTATATCAGTTCAAGTATTCACCATAACACTAGATCATGTTCAACGGGGTCAGCTAGTATCATTCACGGTGCACAATCAGTTTCAACGTTGCACCGGTGAGAAATGAGGGGGATCAGTCAACCGGTGCCTCAGATACCAGTTCCAGTATTAAGAAAACGGTGTGCAAACAACAGGAAATACATTTCAGCGTGGCACCAGATCAGTTCAACTGGTGGCACCAGATCAGTTCAACTGGTGCACCACATTCAGTTCTCAAGCGGGTGCCCCACATTCAGCTCAGACTGGTGCACTTAGATCAGTTCTAACATCAAGCTCACAGTGTCACTAGATGCATTTTTACATGCTATCTCAACGGTGCACTAGATCAGTTCAACATCAGCTCAACAGTGCACTAGATCAGTTTAACATCAGCTCAACAGTGCACTAGATCAGTTTAACATCAGCTCAACAGTGCACTAGATCAGTTTAACATCAGCTCAACAGTGCACTAGATCAGTTTAACATCAGCTCAACAGTGCACTAGATCAGTTTAACATCGCACTAGATCAGCTCAACAGTGCATTAGATCAGCTCAACAGTGCACTAGATCAGTTTAACATCGCACTAGATCAGCTCAACAGTGCATTAGATCAGCTCAACAGTGCACTAGATCAGTTTAACATCGCACTAGATCAGCTCAACAGTGCATTAGATCAGCTCAACAGTGCACTAGATCCGCTCAACAGTGCACTAGATCAGTTCAACAGTGCACTAGATCAGCTCAACAGTGCACTAGATCAGCTCAACAGTGCACTAGATCAGCTCAACAGTGCACTAGATCAGCTCAACAGTGCACTAGATCGGTTCAACAGTGCACTAGATCGGTTCAACAGTGCACTAGATCGGTTCAACAGTGCACTAGATCGGTTCAACAGTGCACTAGATCGGTTCAACAGTGCACTAGATCGGTTCAACAGTGCACTAGATCGGTTCAACAGTGCACTAGATCGGTTCAACAGTGCACTAGATCGGTTCAACAGTGAACTAGATCGGTTCAACATCAGTTCAACAGTGAACTAGATCAGTTTAATAGTGTACCATATCAGTTCAATAGTGAACTAGATCAGTTATGAGTGAACGAATTTGAACACTCAAATACTACTCCATGCGTCAGAGCTGGAGCTGTCGCAGAGACTTTACATTTTAATTATGCATACCTCAATATCGTATCAACATAATAAATATTCTTTAGGTTTACCATGATTATTCTAATTTTTAAAAAACGGCCAACAACAATAAACACATTAATAAGTGTACACTATTGTTTGTTTTTTAGTATCTTGAACTCTGCTAACTCTAAAATAATATTCGACCGACTCGTTTGCTCATGACTTGTGATGGAATATCACACCTATTCCATTTTACTGCAGACTTTGTGGGGGTTTGAAAATCTATTTCATAAAAAAAAAAAAATCAGAATTTGAGCCTGCACTAAACTATTGTGTAAACAGGCTGAGCTTTTCATGGGATACTACAGATGAACTCACTCCACTCAGAACGGCTACTGCCTCTAGATGGGATGTTTGATAGCCGACTGCGGTCACAGTGATGGCTGCCACACCTGATTCACGATGGACAAGAACCGTCTGATGACCTGTGGAAAACATCACATGCATACATATGAGCATTAGGGCTGAGCGGTGTGATGGTATAAGATTGTGTGACAGTAGAAATGTGTGAACTACAATAAATATGCAGTTCAATTTAATTTCCATTTTTAAAGAACTTCAGACTCAATGGTCATGTATATATTAGTGCAGCAGGAGTCGCATGAAGAGAGTGAGAGCGCTTCAGGTGTATAGCCTGGTTTATACTCGCAGCATAAAATGTAAATGACGTGAATGCTGACAAGACAATGGCGGAGGATTTGGTTTCCAAGCAAAATGTAAGTGACTGTTTGCGATATTTTGATATTAAAGATCCACTTCTTAAACCAGAAATGTTTTTCTTGGCACAATAATTAATAAATAAATACCGTTGCAGCACTGTCACGCATGATAGTGTTAGTTTTGAAAAGTCTGTTAACTTTGCAATTTACATGATGTGACTACTACATTGTGATACACAGTGTTTGCTAAACTTTGTGTAATTTATTAGTCAATATATAATACAGCATGTGGGGTGTGCCATGCCTCATCTTATTGATTTTTGTTAATAAACATTATAAGCTAGTTTGTCATTGTAATGTTGTATTGCTGTGCTTTTCATTTAGAATAATAATGAATCCATCTTTCAAGTATTTGTTTTAGTCAGTGAAAGGTGTGTAAATGTTAGTGCAACAGACAATTATGTTTTCTTGTCAAATGTGACACCAAGATCACTAATTCAAAAGTGAAAGTGAAAGAGCCCAAAGCCCCTGGTGTTACCAGTAATACTGGTTTTGTCACAAGTTTAAAATTTCCTCACCGTGACATCCCTAATTGTGATATATGCTGTTATGCGATATACTGTTAAAAGTAATATGATTTTTTCATACCATCTATTCCTAATACATACTTATATTTCATAATTCTCAATGGTCTGAAGTAATCAGTGTGAGGTACCGTGGAGTTTTTGCTGTTTGTTGTTGTCCTCATGTATGTGTAGCTGCATGGGCATGGTTGGTTCGATGCTCGCCAGGGAAACTTTGGAGGACTCCCAGATCACACTCAAAGAGCTGAAGTTATCAAACTTCCTGCCCTGCTGGTCAAAGGCCGCCACATCTAGCTCTGGGTTGTGATAATTGGAAACTGGCACCTACAGAACAAGTACAAACACTCCTGAACTTCCTGTCATAATAAGACTACATCTATATGTCTGAGAGTTTGAGCGCTCACCACTTGTTTGTAGTGTGGTTTTTCGCGCATGCAGAGGGAGAGTTAGACGGAGAATTAGGCATCTGTGGGAGGGACTCAGAGAAAGTTTTTCTGCTTCTGCTGCCACCACTCAGAAGGGTATTCTCTCATTAGAAGGGCAGGTAGGATGGAAAAAATATCACACCAGCAGGTCTTGACACAGCTGTGCCTACAGACACGGCTCGTTTCCAACTCACAACTTCTTACTGTTGGATTGTGGGAGTTGGGAGGTTTGAAGTGGGATGGGCCCCAGTCCAACACTTACTAACTGCAAACACAGAATTTCCCAAAAGACATGTTGCTGCTTTTTGCTTTTACAGACGCCTGTGGTGATCTCTTCAAACGGGGCTGTTCATTATTTCAGGGAGGACTTCTCCTTCTGAAATAGACCTTCTCCACAAGTCTGTCCACTTCATGTCAGCTGCAAAATACTGACACCTTGCGTGTTATGTTAGTGAATTTGTCTACTCAAGTGCTCAACTGACAAATCACCTAAATACTTTGGGGATCCATGTTCATTATAATTTCTATGTATCTATGTAAGTCTTCAAACAACAGCCAAGTAAAAAAAAAATGTCTCTAAAATAGGTTTGGGTGATATACTAGTAGATACAATAAACTGACAGAAATGTATCAGTTGAGATTTTGGATTTTCATCTCTGACACAGTTATGCTCACAAGATGTTACAAAATTATCATTTGCATGCATTTTTAAGCCTTGCCAGTTCAAGTGATTTTGAACCATTCAAGTGCAAGAAGCCTCAATTCAGGACCCTCTAAGAGCCCGTTTCTGTGCACCCAAAGCGGACGCAAATAAAGCCGGCAGTCAAAAAAAAAGTGAGTACTTCATCGTTCTTCATTGTTTATTGAGCTTTAAATGTCAAATACACAAAATGTCTCAAAATGACCATATTGGCAAGTATTTATGTAAACTAGCGATGTCACGAGAACCGATACTACACTCTAAAAAAAGATGGTTCTTTAAAAGTTATTTACATGTAGTAACAGTTCTATTTAATAACATATTGTCCTGAAGAACCGTTTTATGCTGAATTAGTTCTTTGTGTTAAGAGTTTAGGGTTCTTTATTCC
>JADLZN010000599.1:0-59583 GCA_018155175.1 Sinocyclocheilus anophthalmus | reverse complement strand
GGTGGGGAAAAAGGTTGAGAACCACTGCGCTATAGATATAAAGGGGAAACAGACTGAATGAGAGCAGAATCCGTCTCTGTGAGTGTGTTTGTTTATCTCTGTGTCTGCGTGTGTGCGCAGGTGCTGATGTCGAGCTGCTCGCTGTGCCGCAGCTGTAATTCTCTGGTGTATGATGAGGAGATCATGGCCGGCTGGTCGTCTGACGACTCTAATCTCAACACCACCTGTCCGTTCTGCTCCGCGCCGTTCGTGCCGCTGCTAAACGCAGAGATCTGTGACCTGGGGCCCGTCTGCAGGTAACGCAGAACTGCTAGAACTAACACCAGATTTAACATTGTTACTTCAAATAAAATAAACATTAACTGAAATAAAATAAAACTTTAAAAAAAAGCAGCATTTCTCATTTTCATTTAATTTACAGTTTTGTTCAGCTGCTTACACACTGACTCTTGACTCGTCACACAGTTTCTGAAAGCTGACACTCAAACAGCAGAAGCACACACTAAATCTGCAAAACCAGACACTGATCTCAGCCTTTGACTCGGTTTTCAATTTCATAAAACACTTTTTGCAAAAAGCAACACACGATTCTCTATGTAACTCACAAAAATCTAACAGGAATTAATATTATGGCAAAAGTGTTTGCAAATGTGCTTTTGAGATGTGTTTGTGATGTTTTGAATGCAGCGCTTCATTTTGCACGAGATGAGAGGCTTTTTGCATTTTGTCTGCAATTCTTGGATTTGTGTGTAAAGTTTTGACAAAAAGAGGCAAAGTTTTGAAAATGTGTAAGCAGTTGAAAAAAAACTGTGATCAAATTTTGTACTAAAATAACTAAAACTGAAATCTAAATTTATTTAAAACACTATATAGACATATTTAAAAAATACAATTATTTTGAAACATTATTTATTAAAGAAAATATATATTGTTTTATTTAAAGTGTAGATTATAATAATTTCTTCCACATTTTAATTGTTTTAAAAATAAAAAAATAAGGGAAATTCTGCTTTGCTTTGAGAACCTAAAAAAAATCTAATTTTCAGTCCATTTGATATTTCTGTGATCAGTGAAAGAACAATGAAAGAATCACTGTCTGAAGTACTGCTGTCACAACAACTGTTTTTCCAAACTAAAAAAAAATTGTAAACAAATATGTAAAGTTTATCATTGTTTCTGCAACACATGATTTTATATAATTTGCTTTTGTCCAGTACAGCGTCTCTGACAATTTTATAAATGCACAAGAAATTTTTATATGAAAATCTAAACTAAGGTTTCCCAAAATGTGGTGTGTTATTTACATGATCTGCAGCTTCATGAACTTATGAATACATATAAAATACCAATAGAAGTATCTGAAGTATGAATGAAGTGTCATATGGAATCACATGATCTGTGTGTGTGTGCGCGTGCGTGCGTGTGTGTGTGTCTGTCTCTCTGTGTGTGTGTGTGTGTGTGTGTGTGTGTGTCTGTCTCTGTGTGTGTGTGTGTGTGTGTGTGTGTCTGTCTCTGTGTGTGTGTGTCTCTGTGTGTGTGTGTGTCTCTGTGTGTGTGTGTCTCTGTGAGTGAGAGTGTGTGTGTGTGTGTGTGTTCTGGGTGTGTGTGTGTGTGGTGTGTGTGTGTGTGTGTGTGGTGCAGGTGTGGCGAGCAGTAACTGGTGCGGAGGATGATTGGAGAATACATGCGCCTCCCTCCGCTGGACGACACCACTGCAGCACCTGTTGCATAACGGTAGTTTGTGTCAGAGAGACGGACTCCAGCTCTGAGACCAGCAGCCAATCAGTGAGCAGCGTGCCGTCGGTGGGCGGAGCCCCGCAGGTGACCGTGGCGTACCTGAGCCCGCTGGTGCTGCGCAAGGAGATGGAGAGTCTGCTGGAGAACGAGGGTGAGGCTGTTCTCTCTCAGGTCCAGCTGCTGGACAGTCACTCCATCCTCTTCTGGAATCTGGTGTGGTACTTCACTCGCCTCGGCCTGCCCAGTAACCTGCTGCAGCTGCTGCGGACGTCTCCGCTGACCGCACGCCTCACACAGGTCTCTCACACGCACGCACACACAGACACACACACACACACACACACAGATAACACCTCACCAACAGAGACAAACTCACACACACACACCGAGACACACACACACACACACACACACACACACACACACACACACACAATCACACACACACACAGAAGAGACACACTCACACACACACACAGAGACACACACACACACACACACACACTCGCTCGCTCACACACACACACACACAGGACACATCTCACAACACAGACAAAGAGACACACACACCACACCACACACAGACACACACTCACACAAAGAGAGACACACACACACACACACACACACACACAGAGACACACTCACACACACACTCACTCACTCACTCACTACACACACACACACACTCACTCACTCATCACACACTCACACACACACACTCACAAACACACACACACAGAGAAAGGAGCTCAGCTGACTGTGTTTGTGTGTCAGGGGTCAGAGGGCACGGCGGTGCGTGTGAGGCTGCTGTGGGACACACTGACCCCGGATACGGAGCAGTGGCCGCCGCTCTACATGCTCTGGAAGATTCACAGTAAGACACACACACACACACAGGGCCTAGTTTTTTTTTTAAATGGAAGGTAATGCATTAGTTTACTTGGTGTACTTTTGTCAATGGTCTGGCCTTACTTATTTCTTTTTTTTTAACAAGAACCAAAAAAGTTAGATTTTTAGCAACTGTAAAGGCCCTTTCCGATTTCTATCCAGCATGGGGACAGGAGAGGTGTCAGTGAATACACAGGAAAACAAAGTAACTGGCATTAATTATTTGGAAAATTAACTCCGGTATTTTCTAGTAAATTTAAAAGTAATGTGTTACTTTACTAGTTACTTGAAAAAAGTAATCTGATTATGTAACTTTGCGTTACTAGTAATGTGTTATCCCAACACTCTCTCTCTCTTTATCTTTCTCTCTCTCTCTATTTATATCATTGAGAAATTTTATTTGAATATATCATTGCATAAAATTTATAACAACTTATAATCTGAGAATGAATTTTTAACTCATGATTGCTCAAAAACAGTCCAGATTTATGAAACCTACATAATTATTTCTATCGTTACCTGGGAAACAGCTATTTTTACCGCTCCAAAAGCAACACCTAGTGGCAAAGAATGAATGTGCATTTTCATTCAGACCAACGCGAAACTCGACTGATGGTTTTCCGCAGCAAGCACGCAGAGACGTAAATGTGAACTGGTATATATATCCCACGGGTTTCAAGTTGTCCCGGGTCTGCGCGTGCAACAAGTGGGCGGGCAATATGCTAATGTTTCATGTTGATGGTAGCATGAAACAGCTTGAGATTCGTTTTAAAAATGACTCGTTTCAATGATTCAGTCGACTCTTTCTTTTGAGAGACTTTATACATGCTGCACTTTCAGATTTAAAACTTTGCAGGATGTTTTCATTCACTTAGAGCTGTGCTACACACTGCATGACAGGTCATTTTCAAAAACCCATAATAGGGGCACTTTAATAATCTGCTGATTCCCATTGTTGATTGATGTGATTCCCCTCCCGTCCTGAAGGTGGCGTCCCCATGCGCAGCCACAGCTGGCGGCATCACAACCATCCCTTCAACCTCAGCTTCCTGGAGGAAGTGCTGCGCTGTATCGGCATGAACGAGGTACACAAGGCCATCACGCTCTTCCTGGATACGGTTGCTAAGCAGCCCGGCACTCTGCGGATACAGAGGTGAGGCGTGGTGATGCTCAGGTGATGCTCAGGTGAGTGAACGCGACTCTGACGTGTGTTTGTGTGGATCTGCAGGAGTCTGTACAGAGAGATGCTCTTCCTCACGCTGGCCGCCATGGGCAAAGATCACGTCGGTGAGTCGCGCAAACACCAATAAACAACAGAATTTATTTTTACATTTATTTTTATTCCTGTTTTAGAAAGAAAAATTTAAGCAATGGTTCAACAAAAAAAATTTGACATTTGTCATTTTCTCTCATGCCATCAAAGATGTAGGAGACCTTTTTTCTTCAGTAGAACAGTAAAGACGATTTTTAGCTGAAACCATGATCCTCTGCGATTCATAAAATGCAAGTCAATGGCTACCGGCACTTTGAGAGACAAAAACACATATACAGGCAATACAAAATTATTACCATGGCTCCTGACGATATACTGTATATTGAGGTCTTATGAAGTGAAATTATTGATCTGTGCAAGAAACTGGTGTTATTTACAGCATTACTACCTGTAATTCAGAGCCTCAGACAAACAGGAAAATATTAGATGATTAGATTAGTTTAGATTGAACTTTATTGTTATTGTGCAGAGTACACATACAAAGCCAATGAATTGCAGTTTGCATCTAACCTGAAGTGCAAATAGGAATGTATATAAATAAATAAATATATATATATCATTGTACAGAGTGCAAGTGATGAGGTAGAGAAACAGAGACCAGCTCAATACAAATTACTGTAAATATAACAGAAGGTGCATTATACATAGTGAGGTAAATCAATAGTGTATATTTCTGTATGGCCAGTGACCATAACAGTGCAAATGGCATTAGGAGGTAATGTGCAAAGGAATTAGCAAAATATCAGGAGGCATAATAATAAACATTGTAAGTGTGCATAGAAGACAGGATATTGTACAGAGCATTTTTTTTACACATTAGGTGGTCCATCTAGGATGTTCAGCGTCTGAGATTAGAGTTCAGTAGGCTGACAGCTGAGGGAAAGAAACTGTTCCTGAGTCTGCTGGTGGGGGGACAGGTGAGCTTCCCTTAGTTTCCTAAGGAAGTAAAAGCACTCTTGCGCCTTTTTGTTCAGTGTGGAGGTGTTGAGGGTCCAGGAAAGATCCTCAGAGAGATGGACACCAAGGAACTTGAAGCTAGCCACATGCTCCACTTAAGCTCTATCAATGTAGATGGGAGTGTGTGCATGGCTCTTCCTGGTTCGCTGGTGATTTACAATCAGCTCTTTGGTCTTCTGGGTGTTGAGTGCAAGGTTGTTGTTGGCACACCATGCTGCTAAACGCTGAACCACCGTGGTGTCATCTGCAAACTTGATTATGGAGTTAGAACCATGCACAGGTATGCAGTCGTGAGTGAAAAGAGAGAAGAGGATTGGGCTCAGCACAGAGCCCTGTGGTACACCAGTGTTTAAAGTGAGGATGGAGGAAGTGGGGTTACTGATTCTAATAGACTGTGGTCTGTTGGTGAGAAGGTCCAGTTACAGAGGGAGGGGCTGATGCCAAGATCAATAAGCTTGGAGATCAGTTTGGATGGGATCACAGTATTGAAGGCGGAACTGAAATCAATGAATAGCATCCTGATGTATGTATTGTTACTGTACAAGGAGAGGTTGAAAATGTTTGTGAAGACCTCAGCCAGCTGATCTGCAAAGGCTCTAAGCACTCGGCCAGGGATTCTTTCAAACCGTTTGTTTCACTGAACTGGTTCAATTCACTGGTTTATTTACGCAATCATCCAATGATGTAATGTATATATAATTATATTATTAAAATTTAAATTTTTTTTAATTTTTATTAAATCACCCAAAATGATGGGAGGGGGATGGAACGTTTGCCTGAGGCTCTAAATTACAGGTAATGTTGTAAATAATGTTCAGTTTCTTGCACAGACCGAAGGTTTTGCTTCATAAGACCTCAATATATCATCAGGAGCCACGGGGATTCATTTTGTGTTGTCTGATATGCTTTTTTGACTCTAAAAGTGACGGTAGCAATTGACTTGCATTTTATGAATTTACCAAGGACATGGTTTCAGCTAAAAATCTAATTTAATGAATTTAAAAAAAAGTCACATACATCTTGCATGGCCTGAGCTGCGTAAATTAACAGCGAATGTTGATTATTGGTTTTGTTTTGAAACTCTAAGTTAACTGTAAAGATATTTATATTTTAATATGTTGTGTGTCTGCAGCTTCGTTTGATAAGCGTTATAAGGCAGCGTACCTGCGCTTGAGCAGTTCTCTGGGCCGAGAGGAGCTGAAGAGGAAGAGAGTCCAGCCGCCCAGTCCTAAAGACGTCGACTGCAGACGCTGCTTCCTGCTGCCGCTGGAGTGCTGATCACACACACACACACACACACACACACTCCGCTCGTCTCGTCTTGCCGTCGTCTTCACGCTGCTTGAGGAGGAACCGCGACACACAGTCTGAACGCTTCTGCTGGTACGCTCACTGCAGACGCCGCTGTGCATTATGGGAACGCGTCACCCTTTCACCAAAAACTGCTTCTGTATCCCACAATGCCGAGCAAACTGACACCCAGCCGCCCCTCGGAAGATTTCATAGGATCTGATGTGGCGTTTGAACTTACCTCGTTGATTTCTGTTGGTTTGATGTCATGGAACTCAAAGATGAAGATCCGGTTGTAAACGCCGGAAGGCATCATGGGAGTTTGTTGAGATGATTCTGCACTGGAGTGACGCTCTGAGCTTCTTCATGTTTGTGTGAGATGTTTCCTGACCAGCAGATCCATCGTCTCCATTCTGGTCAGGACTAGTTAGTTCCTCTGAACCGTGTTTGTGTGTGAGAGAGAGAAAGCAGCGCTGCTGTCGATCTACAAACACATTTTATCAGTCGTTTTAAAGGGTGTCCTGTGATGTGTGCGGTGTGACTGTAGGAGGATCCTGCGACGCTCTGGGTCACCCACAAACCAGCTGGTTTTAGCATTGAGCCGTAATTCACACAACCGTCAGACACATTCACCTCCAAACTCTCACTGGTGTGAAGAGCAGATCATTCTCTCGTTCAGACCCGTGTGACTGTCTGCAGTCAAACACACAAGAAGAGATTCTGAGAAATGAACCAGTGTTTTCTGTTCAGCGGGATCCGGTGTTGTTTGGCTCCCAACATTCTTCAAAATAGTTACATTTATCCATTTTCAGAACATTAGAAGACACGAGGAGCGTAAATGATGACCGAATGATGATGTTTGGCTGAACTGTCTCATTAAATGCACACATCATGGTTGAATTTATAGATTTTATTTATGATGTTTTCAGTCATGTCTGATGATAATGTTTTTTTATTTAATTTAGTTTTTTTCTATATATCAGGATATAATGCAAAATTTAAAAAGGAACTAGATACATTAAATCCAGCTGACTTTCTGTACATTTCACAACTGATGTTTATTACCAACAGAACTAAAACAAAGTCACAGTTGCAAGTTTCATTTACAACAATAATTTGCGATGACACCAATTATAATTTTTGTTATTGTTTTACAATTGTTGTTATGGGTGTTTCATTAAGGAGATTTTGGGGATAAATGTTTTTTTTTTTATTATGGTAAAAAATCTAGAAACTCTTGACAGTAAGATTTCATTTGTTAATGCATTAGTTAAAATGAACTATTAATAAGCAATATATACATTTACAGCATTTTTTAATCTTTGTTAATGTTGGTTAATAAAAATGCAATTTATAAAATGCATTGTTTGTTCATGTTAGCAGTGCATTAACTAATGTTAAATACTTTTGATTTTAATAATATATTAGTAAATGTTCCATTCAATTCTAAAAGATGAATAAATGCTGTAGAAGTGTTTTTCAGTGTTAGTTCATGTTAACTGATGAATGAATGTTAACAAATGAAAGCGTACTGTAAAGTGTCACCAATAATCTTAGTAAAGAAAAACTTGTTTTCTCTAATGAAACATGTGGTTGTGTTGGTATTGTGAAAGTGTGAATCAAGCGCGATTCATCCGCTCTTGTTCGTGTGTGGGAATACAGCGTTTGCTCTTCTGAGCCGTGTTTCTTGAGTTTTTGTGTTCATCTGTGAGTTTCTTCTCCTGGAGTGAAACGGCTGTGATCTGTGTTTAAAATCACCGTTACGAGGAAACCGCTCAAAAAAACAAATAATAAAAAAAAAAAAAAAAAAAAAAAAAAAAAGCTCGTGACTGTGAGGACTGACGCCACATTCATTATCTTAACTTTATGAGGAGGCTATGAAGCTGCTAGAAGAGTTTTAGTGGCATAAGAGGAAGTGATGTCAGAGGAAGCCAAGCTTCACTGCAGCATGTGAACGTCTGCATTTATCAAGACAACAGAGATTATAAAGATATATTTAAGTTTTCATATGTTTGCTGTGCTAATTTATATTGATGTGACCTCTGACCTTTGTTGTGAATGTTGTTTTGTTTTTCTTTAAGAAAAGAGTTTTAAGAACCAACATTCTGTGTGTTTCTTCAGATCACTGCCATGTAAATTTGTTCTAATTAGCACGAGACTTTTGATTATACATACGAAATGCTGCATTATATATTTATATATTTGTATGGGTGAAAAAATGTAAATTATTGCATATATAAAATTAGATAAATTTGTAGGAAAAATAAAACAAAATAATCAAAGAATATAATTAGCACAAGTATAAGGAAAACAGAAACATTTAATATGTGTGTGTACAGTATATGTGTATATATATATATATATATATATACAGTTGCAAGAAAAAGTAAGTGAACTATTTTCAATTTTCCAGTTATCTGCATAAATTAGTCATGAAATTTGATTTGATTTTCACCAAAGTCACAAATATCAACAAACACAATATTTCTAAGCTGATAAGCAATCATCATATTTCATGTCTTTATTGAGCACACTCATTAAACATACAAAGTGATGGTGAAAAAAGTAAGAGAAACGCTGGGCTTCTGGTGTTCTGGAGATGTTAGCAAACCAGGAGTCCAATCGATGAAAGGAGAATAAAGGTGTGGTTTAGAGCTTATATAAACACCTACACAGTGTTAGTGTGCTATTCACAAGCAGCATTAGCTGATGTGAGCCATGCCTCACAAAAAAAGAGATGGTGCATGTTGACATGCATGTAGCTGGAAAGGGTTACAGAGTAACCTCAAAGACTTTAGATATTCATCAGTCCACAGTTAGACAAATTGTCTATAAATGGAGTCGATTTGGTACAGTGGCTACTTTCCATAGAAGTGGGCCAGCCAAGATCTCGTCAAAGGCTCAAAGAGGTGAAGAAAAAAAAACACTAGAATAACAGCTAAAGACTTGAAGGATTCATTAAAGCTGGTAAACATCTCCGTTCATGAGTCAACCATGCGTAAAACATTGAACAGGCATGGTATCCATGGAAGGACACCTGAAGGAAGCCACTGCTCTCCAAACAAAACATTGCAGCACGCCAAAATTTGCCAAAGACCATCTTGACACTCCAAAACTCTACTGAGAAAATGCCTTGTGGGCAAATAGAACTATTTGGGAATAACTGGAGTCAAGGAGCTCCTATCTACAGTATGTCTACCCTACTTCGCATGTGCCGACATCATGAATCATCTTGGCTAGATTGCGGAGATGTGGCAGAGGAATACAGTTCAACAACCTAAAGCATGTGGGTACACTAACATCAGTACTGGCCAGTCCTCAACATGACACTTTTGATTGTACTGTAGCGACTCTAGCATGAGCCCTTTCTATGAACTTTTACCTATGTACTGCAACTTTTTTTAACACCCCGAGAACTGCTGGTCAATTTTTAAAAACAAGTGGAAATGCTGATTAATCTCTGAGTTCTAAAGAGTTCCCAAAGTTTTGAGGTCCAATCATTTTTAATTGCTTTGCCAAGTTCTGTATTATGTGTTCTTGTATATAGACCTCCCAAACATAACACAGATTTTATACATGAGTTTTCGGATTTTTTGTCTGTGATTGTAACTTCTTTTCACAACATTGTACTTCTTGGTGATTTTAACATTCCTGTTTGCTGTCCATCGAAGACTTTTTTCACAGTATATAACTTGCTCTACTCATCAGCATGGTCACACTCTTGATCTGGTTCTTTATATGGGTATGCCTGTGTGTGGTATGCCTGTGTGTAATATGCATATCTTAGATCATAATTTTTGTGACCATAACCCTATTGTTTTTAATATTACCCTTTTATGTAGTCCCCCGAAACAAAAACCTACTGCTTATTATGCTCGTACATCTAATACAGTCAGTGACACTGTTGAATCTCCATCTATCTTAATGGGTCCAGAAGAATTGGTTAATCTGTTTAATAATGTTTATTCCGATTAGAGCCCTGCATTTCAGCCTGGGCCCAACGGGCCCCGACTTTTTTTACGCCCATCGGGCCGGGCTTCAGGCCAATTTTCACATCATAGTTCAGACGCGGGCCGGCCCTCTGGCCTGTTTTAGGCTACTTCTTATTTTTATATTTGAGACATCCATCAATTAGCTATGAAAAAAATTGCCACGCTGGTGGAAAAAACACGAGACCGTGCTGCTGCGACTGTCAAGAGCGGCTCGATGGTGTTTAGTGTCCCGCCAGCAACAGCATGTATGGTGCGTGCAATACACTTAAGCTTGCCGCAAAGCATCGGCAAAAGTAATTACCGTAAATGTGTCAGGGGGAAATAGTAATGAGATATTTGAATTATTTACTAATAAATAGTGTTTTCTGAGTCTGTGTCGCAAGGATGAAGTTGCCGATCCTGACTCGCCATCTCGTCATTAGATGCGGCTTTAGAGAGAAGTGCATCTTTACCCAGATAGCACACATACGTCTGCAAGATGCCTGCTAAAGATCGCTTGATCTGGAAAGCATCTGCTGTGTACAAACATCTGACAGACGTCTGTAAGATGTCAGTTTTACATGCATTCTAAATCATAAACATCTTAAAGACATTTAATAAATGTCTATTTGACATCTGGAGTTAAAAAACAGACATGTTGGGGCAGTTACTGATGTGACGAGGTGATAATATTCCAAATTTGGGCCACAACAAACAAGCAAGGTCACCTCTCGTTTTTAGGCCTTGTCGCTATTAACATGCAAGCAAGTCATAATATACATTTACATTTACATTTAGTCATTTAGCAGACGCTTTTATCCAAAGCGCTTACAATTGGGGGATACATAAAGCGATTCTTCTTTAAGAGGCAAACAGACACAAGAAGTGGTTGTAATACCAAGTTCTTAGACATTGTTCAAATAAGTACAAGCTAGAAAGAAGGAATAAATGGATACTTTTTTTTTATTTTTTATGGTGAAGTCCAGTAGCTTCGAAAGAGATGAGTTTTCAGCTGTCACTTGAAAATTGTCAGGGATTAAGCATTCCGGATAGGGGTGGGAAGATCGTTCCACAAGCCAGGAGTGGTGAACGAGGAATGTTCTGTGAAAGTGATTTTGTGCCTCTTTGTGATGGTACCATGAGGCGTCGCTCACTAGCGTATCTCAGACTTCTGGAGGGGATGTAGATTCGTAGTAGTGAGTGGAAGTAGGCGGGTGCTGAGCCTGTGGCTGTTCTATATGCAAGCATCAATGTCTTGAACTTGATTCGGGCCGCAACCGGTAGCCAGTGCAAGGAGATAAAGAGAGGTGTAACTTGGGCTCGTTGAAGACCAGTCGTGCCGCTGCATTCTGAATCATTTGTAGAGGTTTGATTGTGCTTGATGGGAGTCCAGCCAGAAGAGCATTGCAGTAGTCCAGCCTAGAGATGACAAGGGCCTGGACAAGACGTTGTGTTGCATGCTCTGTTAGAAAGGGCCTGATTTTTCTGATGTTTTGCAATGCAAACCTGCAAGATCGGGCGGTCCTTGCAATGTGGTCTTTGAAGGTCAGCTGGTTATCAAAAGTTACACCAAGATTTCTGACCGAAGTTGATGGGGTAATTGTAGAAGAACCTAGCTGGATGGAAAAATCATACTGTAGAGTTGGAGTGGCAGGGAAGACAAGAAGCTCAGTCTTTGCCAGGTTGAGCTGTAAGTGATATTCTTTCATCCATGCCGAGATGTCTGCCCATCTGTAGATCTGAGCGATCTCGACAAAGTATGAGGCTGTAACAACTCGGTTAAGTACAGTGGGGCCAGATTGTGAAGAGATTTAAAAACAAACAGTAGAATTTTAAAATGCATTCTGTACTTTACTGGAAGCCAATGAAGTAAGATTAAAACCGGTGTAATAGTCTCATATTTGCACTTCCCAGTAAGAAGCCGAGCTGCTGCATTCTGGACTAACTGCAGACGAGAAACACAGGACTGAGGAACACCAATATGCAGAGAATTACAGTAGTCAAGCCTGGATGTAACAAATGCGTGTATTGCTATTTCAAGCTTCTTTAATGATAGAAATGACTTCACTTTGGAGAGAAGCTGGATATAATAAAAACAGGACTTAACAATGGTACTTATCTGCTTGTCAAATTTGAGGTTATTGTCAAACCAAACACCCAAGTTGCAGACACAGGTGGTACTGTACAGAGATGTAGTTTCGAAGTCGTGTACACTATGATCATTGGGTCCAAACATAATGAATTCAGTTTTACTCTCATTGAGGCACAAAAAATTTGCTGCACGCCAAAGTTTCAGTTCCTTCAGGCAATCCAAAATGGGCTTAATGGCATGCTTATTACCACGCTTTAAGGGGATGTAAATTTGGGGTGTCATCTGCATATAGATGGAAAGAGACCCCATGCTTGTCAAAAATTAACCCTTAAGAAAGCATATAAAGTGAGAACAATACCGGACCAAGAATCGATCCTTGAGGTACACCAGATCTTAAAAGCATCTCAGAGGAGGAATGATGTCCAATGTTGACGACATATCTCCTATTAGTAAGATATGACCTAAGCTACTGTAATACTGTGCCCTGTAAACCAGCACATGCCTCAAGACGAGATATAAGAATATCATGGTTGACCAGATCGAAGGCAGAGCTAAGGTCTAACAAGACCAGAGCCACAGACTGGCCAGAATCCGTAGTCAACATGACATAATTTAGAACTCTTAAGAGGGCCGACTCCGTGCTGTGGCAAGATTTAAAACCAGACTGAAATTTTTCATAAATAGAATTTTGAGACTAATAAGGTATCTTACGAGGTCCTGAGAGAGTGTCTATGTAAATATGAAAAAGCGGTGAAAACATCAAGAGCAGAATATTTTTCAGGGATAATTGCACAAAATGCCCACAGTCCACAGGTTTTATTTAAAACCATAAATACTGTAATAAAACCAGAGTGCAGCGTTGGCCCTGATCCATAGCAAATACATGTTCAATGTTTTTGAAGTTTTTTTTTTATTTAAAAAAAGGATTTTAGTCAGTTTACTTCATTTTTAACAAAAAATTTGGTCTTTGACAAATTTCAATCTGGTTTTAGATCAGGCTATAGCACAGAATCTGTTCTTCTTAAGGTAGTTAATGACCTTTTATCAAACACTGACTGGCAGCAATGTTGATTTAAAATGTCAATATGATTAATGACTTTGACCTTTGTGACCTTTCCTCTCCCCCCATGTAGCCCGCCCACATCGCGACCACCCAATTTGGTTGACCCTTTGACCTGTAAATGATATTCAGATGCGGAAATTGGCATGTGTGAAATTCCGACATCAACCTTTGAGCACCTTGTGATGAAATATGATGGCTGTATATGTCCGTCCGGTGACAGGAGATAAATGAAGACCTGAGCAATGTTTTTGAAGATTTTATGGTCCATTCCCACATCCGAGGGTTTACCCATCTGTGAACCACATGTCCGACTCCATTCCATGGTACGCTTAGATAAATAGACCCAGGCGCTTCTGTGGAAAATCAGAAAAGAGCTGTATAAGGCCGGCTTATACTCACCTAAAACTCCTGAGAAGGAATGGGATGAAGAGATGATGGAAAATATGATGTTGGCTCCGAGAAAGCCGTACAACGGTAATTTGTATTTGGCAAAGTTTCTCCACGAAAATACAGATTGTGTGAGAGACAAATTTTTCCTGATCAGCAGCCGCATATTTGGGTACATATTTCATAAATCGTCTCGAACGGTTACACTCTACACATCTGACGAAGTCAACGAATTTGTACACAGTCAAGATCCCTGCCTGATATTTCCTGATAAAGACTGGGTATTATTTTTAAATCGTATTTGTAAAGATCTGAATGATTGTGGAGAACGGCCTTTGTACGTTGCAGAGTGGGACGGGGTAGCTCCGAATACCCAATAACGAGTGGTCGGTGACCACTCTCAAAAGAACCCGGACGACTGCATGTACATATTCGCCTGTGAAGACAAGTCAAAGCTTAGCGGTCATTCGGAGGGTGACCTGCATAAGGAACATCACAAAATGTACACCCTGCAATTTTTGTTCAAGTGGCGCGATCTTCATCTGCTGAGCGCACTTTTTTTGATCGTAAACAAAATGTTCAGGTGGTGTGACATGCGTGACGGATACAACAAAATTAAAACACAGCTGTTTCACCTCGAGAGTTACCCCCGCGACGGTTCAGGAGCGTTGCGGTCCCCGCCCATTTACTACAGCCATTTTAAAGAACAGTAAGTCGATCCTTACCACATCACATTTCCAACATGTTTCAAGAAGACTCTTTACAATGTGATTACGCTCCTTTCAACCTCAAAGCTCCTGATGATAATGCCATAGATTATATTCTGACAGTCGAACACCACTCACCCGACTTGCGCAAAGAATGCTTGGATAATTTCTGCAAGGAGTTCGGATATCGTAACCTGAGCTACCTAATGCCGAGTTCACTCTGCACGATTTTAGCCCGATTTTTCACTCGCCGACAGGTTTTGCGAAATCACTGACAAATGTGGAAATCAGAGGCAAATTAGTGCTCGTCCACGCGAGTGACAATCACGCAGTGTGAATTATCAAAGACGCGATCTGAGGGAATTGTGTGCAATGATTTCTGTCTGAAAACTACATTGACGATGACCTACAGCCAATGAGAGACCAAGATACAGGGCAGAGGAAAGTTCGGGGAGGAGTTATAGACCAGAATATCAGTATTTTAATAGATATATGAACAATTATATCATACAGAAACAAGCACAAACATTTGCTTGACCAACCACAACATCAGCATAACAGTTACTGTAAAATTATTTACCTCCAACTCTCTTTGCAGAACACCCAATCCCTGTTCCCTGTATCTCCCTCCTGCATGAGATCTGTTTTTCTTTTTCTCCTTGTAGCTGGAAATCAGCTCACAGACATATTGCAGGCTATATATATATATTTTAACAATTCCAGTCTTGCTCGAGAACTCCGGTCTGACTTCTCACGTATGTTTTGTTGTGAAACATAGTTTGTGGACCAGACAGAGCTGTCGGCGATTCTTCCTATTGTGAAGTCATGCAATGTGAAACCCCCTGTTGCCGATCCATCGTGCAATGTGATGATCTTCAGACCATTATTGACTTCACTCTACGCCGCTGCGGTTTAATGACCAACAAAATTCTAAGGATTCAAGGAACTACCGGTGCTATCCTGCACGAATTAAGACGAACCACTCATTGTCGCAAAACTGCAAGAAAGCAGGGAAAAGCTGCTTGATGAATCCTATAAGAATGTCTGCCCCCGGAGTGTGTCCGTGACAACATGGGGTCTGTGTGTAGCATGAAGAATTTTTTCAGAGACGTTGGTGTTTATCCCCCGTTATAAAGCGCAAATGATTGAAATTATACTTACGGCTATCGAGCACGCATGTGATCCTGAGAAAGATTACGAGGAGCAAACAAGATATATAAAAAATCTCAAGAAACAAATGGACATTATGAGAAGAGCTACAGATACATGGGATGTATTGATTGACGTGTGTTAACAGAGCCGATCCACCCACTGTAATGCTCAGAAAAATTCTAGATGAGATATCCGCAGCCGGTCAAGGAATAGGAGTTAGCGAGGTCCTGTGTATGTGTACATATGTAACTGATGTATGTGTGAAGCTTGTTTCAAAAAATGAGAAAAACAAGGTCTGCGAAATGGTTGAAATTCTGGTCGACTACATACTAGATCGAGGGTATATGTCATGTGTAAATTGTCTTTACTGGTTAGAAAGTGTAACATTCTATCAGTTTTTATTATTACTTATATCGTACATTCATTATGTAGCCATTTTGAATTCTATTCTTGTCATTATGTATCCAATTTGAAAACTATTCTTGTCACTATGTATCCATTTTGAAAACAATTTTTACTATCTCTATATTATTATTTTTTAATAAAAGACTGAAACGTGACGCTTGTACGTGTTATTCTTTTGCAGAGGGTTGAAACGTCAACATGTCTGAGCTCATGAAAAAGTTTATTACACGCCGACCAACCCTGGTTCTTTAGGAGGTAAAAAACAGTTAAAAGATGCCGTCTTAAAGGATACCGGTGTCCGTCTGAGCGATAAACAGACTGGCTGGCTGGGGAGGATGCGTACACATTACACAGAACAGCCCCTATAAACTACAAACGTAATAGAGTCGTGGTGTATGGGGTGGATACTCAGTTCCAAGCGGATCTCGTCAACATGTCGGTCTATTCCAAGGAAAATGACAATAATAAATATTTGTTGATGTGTATCGACGTATTTAGTAAGTATGCGTGGGCTCGAGCGCTAAAGAATAAGAGCGGCGTCGAAGTTACTAAAGCATTCAAGTCTATACATTCGAAGAGGGGAGCGTTCCAAAGAAATTGCAGATGGACAGGGGCACGGAATTTTTTAACAAATATTTTCAAGAGTTGATGAAAAAGCACGACGTTCATCATTATGCAATAGCTACTGATTTTAAGGCCAGCATTGTGGAATGATTTAATAGAACGTTAAAAAGTCAAATGTGGAGATTTTTAACCGATACAAATTCACGGAGATACATAGATGTTTTGCAAGATATTATGCAGGGGTACAACTCTGAGAGATATTATGCAGGGGAATATTAAGATGAGACCGGTGAACGTCGACAAAGAAATTGAAGGTACCGTGTTTCAAAACTTGTACGGTGGTATAAAGAATAACGGGCACCCCATATTTAAATATACGTCATTCTGACAGGAATCTCGGAACAACCTGATTTGAGAAAGGGGATTTTAAAATAGGGATTTTTTTAAAAACACTGGGTGGATTTTTATCATTATAGGGTGGATGTGTACACACACTTCCAACTCACATTTATGTTCAAACAACATGTAAAGTGAATTTTGCATCCGATGACCCCTTTAAATCTATTAAATATCAATGTTTAAAACATGTAAATGACATAAAATGTCAAGCTTTTGAAATAGAGTGTGTGTGTGTGTTTGTGCACTTGGATGGGTTAAATTCAGAGCACAAATTCCGAGAATAGGTTGCCATACTTTGCTGAAAAATACAAATATTGAATTGCAAATGCTAAACTGCATGATTGTATATAATCTTAATTTCTCGTGTGGTTGACCTGGTAAATATGCTATTTAAAATATGAAATTTGGCCACACTGTTATTATTTGATATGCCATGCTTTAGATATTGGGCCAAAACATAATACAAATGTTTTCTAGATTTTTGAGGTCCTTCCTACTCAAGAAGCACAGAACCACAGCATTTGATCCCAGCCTCCTCGACTCTATACCCAATCTACCAATAAACCTTGACACAATCACAGCAGCGAAAACAAAAAATGGGATCTGGGCACTCAAGAATAACAAGGATGCAGGCCTGGACAAGATCCTGCCTGAACTACTCAAATCTGGCATCCAGTGTCTTGTTGATGCCTTGACAGACCTACTTTTTTAAAGGGGTCATATGATGCGATTTCAAGTTCTCCTTTCTCTTTGGACTGTTACAAGCTCCTGGTGCATAAAGAAGAACTGTAAAGTTGCAAAGACTAAAGTCTCAAAGTATTCAAAGATATTCTTTATAAAAGTTAAGAGTTAACCACGCCTACCTAAAACGGCTCGTTCTAACACGCCCCCACATATCTACGTCACTATGTGGAAATATTAGCATAATGCCGCCCAAATGTGCACGCAAAGAAAGAAGGCATGGTTTCAGGAAAGCAGTATTGTTGCTGCCACCATGTCATGGAGACGCTGTGTGGTTCGTTGTGAAAGAGAAAGCCCTTTTATTTGCCTTCCGAAGTAGATGCAATTAGGAATCTTTGGTTAAGATTTATTTACAACAGAACAGCAAACCCAGATGTTCGAATTTGTGCAAAGCATTTTATGGACGAAAGTTTTTTGAACCTAGAAGAGTAAAAGGCTGGCTCTGCACAAAGGCTATTTCTAAAAAAAAAAAGGGTAAATTCCGACTTTGCTATGACAATCTGGCGCTTCTGAATCAGTGACTGTAAGTATGTTTTGTTATTAGTTTAAGTATTTGCTATTGACTGTGCAAATGCGGAGTTTTGCGCAGAGTAACGCGTCGTGTGTGTGCGTGAGAGTAACAGGGTTACATCACAGGAGAGTGAACAGTCTGTCAGAAATCAAAGCACGTCAGCTGTCTTAACGGCGTCTTGTGTACTGCATCATCACTGTGTCTGTCACGCGACTCTGTTGCCCTTTCGGGCTTGAACTGATGGTAAAACTAACCACGTTATTAACTGTCTTGATATTTACTTTGAAAGCTGAAGCTCGCGATTATGGTAAGGGGCGTTACATTTCTGACGCGTGCTTGTGGTGTTCAGCCAATCACATGCATGGGTTCAGCTGGCCAATCAGAGCAGACTGCGCTTGTCAAAGGATGGACTTTGTAGAAAACGAAGTGTTTGAGAGAGGCGGGCAATAGAGGACCTAAAATTATGTGTTTTTTGAACATTAAAGCATGTCAACATATTCTGTTACAACCAAATACACAAAATAATGATCTTAAAAAAAAGCATCATATGACCCCTTTAAAAGATATAATTTGAAAACGACGTGTTTGAGAGGGGCGGGGCATAGAGAACCTACAATAATGTACAGTATTTGAAAAATAATGTGTTTTTTGAGCATATAAAATGAAAATAGCACTGGTCCTAAAATGGAACCTTGCGGGACCCCACAGGTAATAGACGATGATGATGAAAAGCTTCTATCACTAAACTCTCTTTCAGTGACATGAAGAAAGTAATTCATGCTTTTATTTCTTCACGTCTTAATTATTATAATGCTATTTCTGAGCTTGTGAAGTTTCATTGTTCACAGAGATCTCTGAGATCTCAAGACCAGCTACTCCTTGAAATTCACGTCTAAAAACCAAAGGTGATCGTGCTTTTTCAGTGGCTGCTCCAAAGTTGTGGAATGGTCTACCAATATCTATCAGATTATCTACCTCTGTAAACATGTTTAAAACCCATATTAAGACATATTTGTTTGATGAGGCCTTTGCTGCTTTGTGAGGACTATTGGTTTGGATTAGATGCATTTATATGTATTTCATTTTTCTTGTAGTGCTTTTGCTCTTGCTGTATATTCAGTACCGGTAACTTCTCCGACTCCGTTCTGCCTCTCACCTGTGCACTGTCGTTGTAATTTGCACGTGGTGGTTGTTTTGGTCCTGTCAGTTCAGACACGCTTGGTGGAGCAATCAGCGCGCACTTGCGGGGCGGTGCGCTCTATTAGCCCGCACCTGGTACTCATTCCCACTTCCTATATATTCCTGTCTTTGTCTTCTTTCGGCGTGGGTATGTCTTATGTCTTTATGTGCCGTATGGGCGCGCTTTTGAGTTTTCATTCTCCTCTACACTCTTTGCACTGTTTCCAGGATCTTCCGGCGAGGAATTAGTATCGCGACTGTGGACAGTAAGGCCGGATTGGGAGTACGATTCTGGACATTCTCCAGTATTCTTCTCAGCCCCTGTCTCGGTGAATGTGTGCGCAGGGAGCGCCACACCACTGCATTCCCCTAACTGTGGGGTTTCACGCCTTTGCTGGCTTGGTGTTCAGAATAAAGCCTATTTTTTGTTTGAACTGCATTTGAGTCCTCCGTTCCGTTTCCTGACAGTATATTTTATTATCTTTATCTTTGTATTTTGTAGTGATTTATGTAATCGTACACTTTGGTATACCTATACACAGATAAATTTAATAATCAATAACCTTTAGAAAGTGGGCCAATTTAGTCCCCAAGGAGTATTGAAATAGTACACTAACAAGTATACTACTAGTACAAACCCCCGATATTCATTATACTTCTACAGACGTATCTTGAATCTCCTTGACTTTACACTTAAGTCTACTTAATAAATAAACTTTAAATATACTCTTTGGTAAGGAATCTATAACCTGAAAATGTAAACAGATCACAGTTATTATAAATGTGTGACATAAAAACAGCGCCTTGTGACACCGAAAGACAAAGCACAAAACACAGAAAAGGTGCCGGTTCCACATCAGTGAATAATAAAATTATTTTCAACTGTGTGGATCCTCGCTATTGATTTTATGAAAGGTAATTACTACCATTACTATATAGATAATCGTTGATGTGACACTACATTAAAAACCTAAATGCCTGATTTCATCCCCACAAATAGAGAAAAGCACAGAAACATGGTTTAATAAGCCCCGGTGACTCAAGACACACACACACACTGATCTTACTGTCTATATGATGATATATTTCACACATTTATTCTGACATGTTATTTTACTGACAGAAGTTCAGCTGCAGTATTAATGCCATGAAGAGAAGAGACTATAACATGTTATTGTTACTGATTTATCATGCAGCTCAAAACATTATGGATATAATTGTCAATCTATTCTGATTCATCAACACAGATTCACTGATGATCCTGTATGAACAACATTAAACCCAGGATAGAGCGGCTGAGTGAATGTGGTCTGGACTGTGTGGATGAGGCTCATTGTGTGAGAGACGCTGTAGAAGGACAGAGTTCCTGCACTGTGATCCACAAACACTCCTATTCTCCTGCTGATGGGCTTCACAGGGAGAACAGTCTCTATGTTATTGTGTCTGAATGAGCAACTGGAGGGAAAGCAGATCAAACTCCAGGACTGATCATTAGATCCAAACCCACACTCATCACCCCGTCCCTTCCTGCTGATGCTCTTATATGACACTGATATGTCCACACTATCCCCACTCCACTCCAGCTCCCAGTAACAGCGTCCACACACACTCTCTCTACACAACACCTGATACCAATAATCAAATCTGTCCGGGGGGGGGGGGGGGGGGGGGGGGGGGGGGGTGGATGATCATAAGCTGCTTTTTTTTGTTTGATAATCGCCTCCCTCTTTTTATTTCAGACAGACGGAGCCATTTATTCATTGTGTTCAGATCCAGAGTGAGCTGATGGGAATCTGATGGAGATAAAACACATCAGAATCAGGAATTATGAATCTGTTTGATCGTTTCATGTAGCTGAACTCTTCATGTTCAGTGTATCATCAGTGTCTCTGTACAGATGAGCAGATATCTGTGCAAATCATAATTTACATAATCAGTTATAAAACTCTTCTTTCACCTTCTACAGGAAGAACATGAACACACTCAGTGAGTTTTTTTGCTTGTTTTCTTACTGACTTACATTGTAGGAAGTCGTTTCTGGTCCTGGGAACAATGTTGGGGAATGTGACTGTGGAAATCAACAGACATGAACAGTGTGATTCTCATGATCCTGCATCCATTCCTAATACATTTCTAATATGATGTTCTCCATGATATGAGATGATGATGGACTGGTTTCTGAGAGCAGATTAATCTCCAGGACTTTACCTCTGTCTGAGATCTTCTTGAGCTGCTCTTTGCAGAAATCCTCCAGTTTGTCTCTCAGCTGATGGACAGATTCTCTCAGGTCATCAGAAGAGAAGAGAGAACTGAAGGGATCGTCATTTATGTCTGTAGATTCAGGAGGTGTTGAGAGAGACTGGAAACTCTAAAGAAAACAGAAATCAAAACTCATCAGATCCACACTTCACCCAATAACCTGCACCAACATCAGATTTGTGCGGCTCTTGTTGACTTGACTGATGTTTAGTAGCTCACCTCAATCCAGCACTTTCACAGAATCAGCTTTATTCTTCTCATATTCATTATATCACATTAGAGCTACAGATTCTAGTATTTGCCACTTACACTATATGTGAACTTTCTAGGAAATAGTTTGGATGATAAAACATCTGCAAAAAACATAAATGTCCATCTAACAGCAATTGAGTCTGAGACGAGTCTCTTTGTAGGGTTGAATAGATTTGTTGAGGAAAATCAGCTCAAAGGCTACGATTAGATTGATCATTATTTATAACTTTACAGTGGTTAGAGACACTGAAACTTCACAAGAACCCTTAAGACACGACCAGGTTTGGTTTAGTTTCATTACACTGAAGCATTGCTAATATACAGCCTCGCTTCATGTTTGGGGTCTTCATGGTCAAATTCATCAATGTCAGTTTTATCAGGTTTGAGGATCACCTGATCCAATTTTGATTAACATTACTCAGAATCGGTAATAATGAGTACACTGATTTCACAGTGACATAATAAATCAGAGGGAAAAAAATTAAAAAGTAAAAGTTGAAATGTTAGTAAAGTTTTGAACTGTTAGTGGTGGTTGACAGCTAAATGTATCTTCCAGAAGAAATGATTCCTAAGAGATTTCCTGAACTGAAAACGATTTGTTAGCGGCATCTCTTTCAAAAGAAGATGATCAGATGAGAGTCTGACTGATGATTATATAATAAGACACTCATGAAATGTTTCTCTGTGAGTCTCTGTCACAGCAGGATCTGCTCAAGTCCACTATGATCCTGTTCTTCTAGATCTCTGTTACCTGCAGGAACTGGATGTGATCCTGTGTGTGTGAAAGCTGCTCCAGCTCAGCATCTCTCCTCCTCAGATCATTGATCTCCTGCTCCAGTCGCTCCAGTCGTCCTTCAGCTCGACTCACTGCAGTCTTTTCCTGATCTCTGATCAGCTCAGAGCAGCTTCTCTCAATGGATGAGCGGATGAGTTCAGCAAAGATCCTCTCACTGTCCTCCACTGCTGTCTGTGCAGAGCGCTGTTAGGACACACAGTGATTCAGGCTTCAGTGAATCTGAACTGGGACTGAGACAAACTTCTCTTCTCCAGACTCACCTTATGAGACTCCACAGACTCTCTCAGCTGCTGAAGGTCTTTCTCTCTCTGCTGGATTCTCTGCTGGAGCGTCTTCTGCATCTCCTTCAGCTGCTTCTGCAGGACAAACAGATGATAGTGAATCTCACAGAAAACTACTGGCACTAAATCATCATGTGAACAGATGAATCCAGTAAATGTAGGTCTGATAGCTAATGGCTGTGGGTTCAAACTCCAAAAGTGATGATTGTCACAATCATCATACATGAATTACTAAAAGTGTTATAAAAGTGATATGTGTATACGTGGTATGGGTGCCGATATAAACACATATGAAACGAGTGTCAGCAATATTTCATCAGTGTCTAGTTTTAAATACCTGTTTCTCTGTCCTCTGTTCTGCAGCTGATACAATGTTGTGGTTTTTATGTTCGATAATCGTACACAGCATACATATACATTTCTGGTCAGTGCGACAGAAAACCTCAAGAAGCTTCTCATGTTTCTGGCAGATCATCCGTCCAGTGGCTTCAGTCAAATTGTGTCTCTTTCCTCTAAACAAACTCTCATGTTGTTCGAGGTGATTCAGACAGTAAGAGTTCAGACACACCAGACAGTACTTGACGGCTTTGTATTTTCTTCCAGAACAGACTTCACACTGCACATCTCCAGCTCCAGCATAACAGTCAGCAAAAAGTTTAGTCTTCTTCAGTTTCTCCACCACTTCAACCAGCATGGTGTTTCTAGCTAAAGCAGGTCTTGGACTGAAGGTCTGTCTGCACTGAGGGCATCTGTAGACTCTCATCAGACCCTCCTGATCCCAGCAGCCTGTAATACAGCTCTCACAGTAACTGTGTCCACACTGGATAGTCACTGGATCCTTCAGGAGATCCAGACACACTGGACACGAGAACTCATCCTGAAAAATTCTTGCTTCCTGCCATTTTCTGCTTGAATACCGATACACCAAACACAAACATCTCAACCTAGTTTCAGTTTCTCTTTCCCTTAACCCACTTGTTTCCTGTTTCCTGTTTCCGGTTCTGTGTTTGAGTACGCAGTGTTGGGGAGTAACTAGTTACATGTGATGGCGTTACGTAATTTAATTACAAAATACATAACTGTAATGTGTTACAGTTACTGAGAAAAAAAAGTGTGTAATTAAATTACAATTACTTATGAAAATGTAAAAGATTACAAAGGGGGTTACATCTGATTATTTTCACACACATACTGACTTCTTTCATAAATTGCAGTGTCTGCTCTGAAATATGAGACACCAATGTTGCAGGAGTTTAGGACACTTGAGGAAACCTTTATATTCGATCACTGTTCATGGCCTAATCTAGCTTTTAATCCCTATTCATATCAGTTTTTTTTCTGCAAAGACTTGATTCAAAACAGTAGAAATAAAAATCTTTGTATTTAACCTCAGAACGATCTCAAAGTGAAAAGAGGTGATAAAGTATGATTTTGTGGTGGCTGTGCTTTAAAATTAAACTTAATTCAAGTGAAGAAGGATTTTGATCAGTGTCAGTAATCGTGTGAGAACACTGTAAGGTTAACCCGCTGTGAGGGAAACAGGTCAATTTAGCTCAAAGGGAATCGTTTAAGATTTTAAAGGGAATTTGGACAGAATCACTGTTTTAAGGCTGATCACTGAGACGGCCAGCGATTCATTGAACTAGGTTCAATATGTATGACATCAATTCTGCAATGGATACAGTATCTATATCCAAAATACAGTGAAAACACTATTAATTAGCACATGTAACAAGATCGCCAGTTTAAGACATTAACTTGTGATCACAAAACACAAGATACTTCTCTTTTTAATATAAATAAGGCTTTATTGGATAACTCTAAGACATATAAACTAATCTAACACATGAACACACGCATTCACACAAGTTGCAGAAAGAGTGAAAGTGAGGAAATAGTTAGTTTAATAGAATGAAAATGTGAAATCCCAAGTTTACAGCAATATGTGCAATTGCATAGTCCTGAACAACCATCAATCACATAATTAACCCCTGCATTGAGTTCCTCAATTAGGTTAAAAATTATATTAAATGCACCAGTTCAGCAAGAATCTGGAGGTTGTACTTGCATTGCCTTTGTGTTAAGGGATTCCTTTTGTTGTGGCGCTCGCTGTTGGCTGAAGTTCAGTCTTGGTGAAGCCAGGTTGGGCGTTGGCTTGACGACGCAGAGCTTGTCTTGAAGTTTTGAAGTTTAACCGCACTCTTTCGAGACCAGGCGTTAGGCAAAACTTAACTCAGAATACAAAACTCTCAACGGAAAATAAAATAAACTAAATTAAAGAAATAGAAGTAAAGTTTGACGAGAGACTAGGTGGCGTTTCTCCTCATGGTTTTGGAGGAGCTGGCGTGTAACCTAGAGCACGCTCAAAAAGTGCTAAGAAGCGATGACTGAAAAGCACGACTAAAAGCGAAAGGCTAAAAGTCGCATGACTAAAAGCGAAAAGCTAAAAGCTAGACACAAAAAGCTAGACACAAAAAGCAAAGTTTTGATGGTGTCCTGAGTATTTAAACTTTTGGATTTTGGACACCTCCCAAATGGTGTTTTGTCCAATTAGATGTCGTCTTTGCTCGGGGTGTTGTATATTTCTCCTCCCCATTCAATAAATCAAATTTTATCTTAGTCACATGGTCCGCGTTTTTCCCGCTCTTGCAGAGTATAATTTTGGACATGATTTCTATAACAAGAATATGATGCATTTGACAAAGAATTGATTGGAAGAAACGTTTCAAGCATGAAGATTCAAACACACACATATTAAACATGAATAGCAATTCTTAAACTTTTCAATAGTTATTCAAAATACATTCACGATAAATGATTAAGACCTGATAAGTCACATGTGGGTTAAATACATGATATGGAGTTATGCATAGAAATGATTAGTTGCTCAGGTCCTTTTAGTGTCATTTAGGTGCATATTTACATGGAAATGCAGTTTCTTTGCCATTCTGTGGATGAGGACATATTCTGTGAAGACCAGAGGTTAAAAGGTCTCTCATAAGGAATTTCTGAAAGTCTGTTCTTTGTCTCCTAGTTGGGGGAGTCAATCCAAAGAGCTTGTGATTGCTATCACTGGTTACCATGTGATGGTCACGCTGTGCATCTCTTTTGACCATTTAATCTTGATTACTTGCCCTAGAATTGACAATCTCCTTGGAATTGTCATTAAGTGTTCTTTTGTTTAAATGCTGTAAGCTACTCAAAGCTGCTGGTTGGTTCAGTTTTTTTCAGACTGGCTATTGCTAGGGTCTGATTCGAACCTCCGGGTGTCTTGGCCTCTGTTCCGTGTTTCAACTGTCTTTCTCATCTGACATTTGTTTTTATTCAGTCTGATATCCTACCCTGGTTCAAATTTTGAACTGATTAACAGTTTGAAACTTAGAAATTTTGAAAAGTAATCACACAGTAATCACATGTAATCAGTTACATCAATAACGATTGAATGTTCACTACTTTTAGCTTTTTAACAGGTCTGTGTATCTGTACCCTATTACATTTTCCAAAGTATCCTTCCCACAGTGGATATGTGTGTAAAACTGTACAGGTGCATCTCAATAGTTTAGAATGTCGTGGAAAAGTTCATTTATTTCAGTAATTCAACTCAAATTGTGAAACTCGTGTATTAAATAAATTCAGTGCACACAGACTGAAGTAGTTTAAGTCTTTTGGTTCTTTTAATTGTGATGATTTTTGGCTCACATTTAACAAAAACCAATTCACTATCTCAACAAATTAGAATTATTCATAAGACCAATAAAAAAAACATTTTAGTGAATTGTTGGCCTTCTGAAAGTATGTTCATTTACTGTAAATGTACTCAATACTTGGTAGAGGCTCCTTTTGCATGAATTACTGCATCAGTGCGGCGTGGCATGGAGACAGTCAGCCTGTGGCACTGCTGAGTTGGTATGGAAGCCCAGGTTGCTTTGATAGCGGCCCTCAGGTCATCTGCATTGTTGGGTCTGGTGTCTCTCATCTTCCTCTTGACTTGTGTTGAATGTGGACTTCAGAAAACACAGTGGACCAAAGTCTTTCTCTTTTCAGATGAAAGTCAATTTTGCATTTCATTTGAAATCAAGGTCCCAGAGTCTGGAGGAAAAGTGGAGAGGAACAGAAACCATGCTGCTTGAAGTCCAGTGTGAAGTTTCCACAGTCATGATTAGGGTGCTATGTCATCTGCTGGTGTTGGTCCACTGTGTTTTCTGAATTCCACAGTCAACGCAGCCATCTACCATTTTAGAGCACTTCATGCTTCCTTCTGCTGACCAGCTTTTTGTAGATGCTGATTTAATTTTCCAGCAGGATTTGGCACCTACACACACTGTCAAAAGCACCAAAAGCTGGTTCAATGTCCATGGTGTTACTGTGCTTGATTGGCTTGCAAACTCGCCTGACCTGAACCCCACAGTGAATTTATGGGGTATTGTCAAGAGGAAGATGAAAGACACCAGACCCAACAATGCAGATGACCTGAAGGCGCTATCAAAGCAACCTGGGCTTCCATTCCACCTCAGCAGTGCCACAAACTGATAATTTCCATGCCACGCCGAATTGAGGCAGTTAATTAAAGCAAAAGGAGCCCCTACCTAGTATTTAGTACATGTACAGTAAATGAACATACTTTCCAGAAGGCCAACAATTCACTAAAAATGTTTTTTTATTGGTCTTATGAAGTATTCTAATTTATTGAGATAAATTCATTTATTGTGAATTGGTGGGTTTTTGTGAAATGTGAGCCAAAATCATCACAATTAAAAGAACCAAAGACTTAAACTACTTCAGTCTGTGTGCATAGAATTTATTTAATACACGAGTTTCACAATTTGAGTTGAATTACTGAAATAAATGAACTTTTCCACGACATTCTAATTTATTTGAGATGCACCTGTACTTTTGACTGTAAAGCAGGTTCCTCTTCTTTATAATATATATGTCACGGTTCATGGATCCGTGTGTTCATTGCTGCGTGCCTGTGTATTGTTACCTGTCTGATTGCTCCTTCAGTGTTTCTCCGGCAACCGCGGTGCTGATGAACTAATCAGCGCAGCTGCACCTGCCGCTCATTCTGTCCTGTCTTTATCTGTCTCGTGTGTTTGGCATATTGTCAGATCGTTGTTTGTCCTTGCTCATGCTTGTTGTTCTCGCCAGAGTCTGTGAGCCCGATGGATCCCTGCCTCGGATTATTTCTAGTGTGGGAAACCATCGAAGTCTCGCTGGATTCCACTGCACTAGCTGGATCGGGTCAGGGTTTTGCAAACCCCGTGTGTTCACGTCTACTCACCTGAATCCTCACGTTTGGCTTGCGATCCTGTTTACTATTTATTGTCACAATAAATCACTTCACTTCACTTGCAACTGGATTCTGAATTATCTATCCGTAACAATATATACAGACATTATGATTATTTAGTGGTTTCCACCTTTAATCTTGTATTATAAAAGGAAAAGGTGGAAAATTACCCTATTTAACAAAAAATTTAAATAAACTCCAAGATGAAGAAATATATTGGTTACATATGTAACCCTCGTTCCCTAAAGGAGGGAACAGAGACATAATGTTGGTGCCTGACGAATTGGGAATCTTGCCAGAGAGACCAGTCTACTTTGAGTGAAAACTAAATGAGCCCGTGCACATTGGCATGCAATAATTGCTTCCAGCTGCCACTCCTTACAGCGTGAGTATAAATGGGCAGCAGGTGCAATGCATTTTCAGCTTTTCGCTGAGGAGCCGAGCCGATGACCCGGCCGCTCAGTGGTGGTACAGCAACTGTGGCGACGGGATGTGATGTGTCTGTTGCCTCAATTAGGGAACGAGGGTTACATAAACTAGACGTTGCCTTTCAGTTGGTCACTTTCGACGTCACGTTGGTGGCTATACCTCTGCAGAGATGGCGTTCATTGCATGATCCCTGAATGATGTGGTAGGAACCTTGGCCACGTAGCCAGGCTGAGGTCTCAGAGTTACATGGGAGTCAGCTGGCCCAAGCTCTAGGCTTAATTTGTTGACTGAAAAATACCTGCAGGTCCCCTACCCTCATGATGGAAGCCAAAGCAACCAGGAGCAAAGTCTTCATTGACGGAAACTTCAGCTCAACTGATTGCAAGGGCTCAAATGAGACATGCCGAAGTGTTCTACACACCAGACTAAGGAGGATTTAATCTTCTCACCCCACTAATCAGAATCAGAATCAGAAAGAGTGGACTTCCGGTAATGCGCAAACACTGATGGCTGCGTGAGAGAACTGCTCTCCCAATAAATACTCCTAAAATCCCCTAATCATTCGAATATCGAACAAATTTTAACATAGAACATTGCAATGGAAGGCGGGGCAGGGATGGAAACAAGGGCAAAACAAAAGAAAATCCCAGGTCGTCAAGATTAGATAGAAGTTGGAAAAGAAACGGGTGAAACGGAGCCAATCGTTAGCCGACATGTTAACACTGAGGGGGAAATTGGCTTGGAAAAAATACTCGAAGAGCTGAGAGAATTCAGGAAGGAAAACAATGAAAAACTAGCGGATATCAAGGAAGATTTGAACAGTACAAATAAGAGGATTGAAGAAGCCGAGCATCGCATTACGGAAGCAGAGGAACAAATACAACAGACGGGAGAGGCGCTAATTGAACTGCTAAAACTTCAGACTCAGCTAGAAAGTAAGCTGACCGATCAAGAGGGCAGGTCTAGACGGGATAACATCCGAATATATGGAGTACCTGAGGACAGTGAAAACGGCTTATCAACAATCACGTTCATTGAAAAATTACTGAAAGATGGGCTGGATCGTAATCCATTGACAGAGCTCCAAATTCATAGGGCTCATAGAGCTCTGGCGCCAAAACCAACGGACAGTGCAAGACCACGCTCCATTGTTGTGAAATTTCTGAGCTTCAAAACAAAAGAAGACATTCTGGGGCAGGTGTGGAGAAAAGGAGGCCTGAAGGGGAACAATGTCCGAATCCCATGTGACCACGATTACCCCCCGGAGGTTTTAAAAAAACATAAAGAATATGCGCAGGCGAAAACAGTGTTAAAAGAAAAAAAGATCAGGTTCCAGACCCCATATCCTGCGAAACTCCGTGTGTTCTACGAAGGCGAAACAGCATTGTACAACTCTGCAGAAGAGGTGACAAAAGACATGAAGGCAAGGGGTCTACAGGTGGAGGTCATCCAGCCACAGCAGACGCTTCTCGAACGCCTCCAGTGCCGAACTTGGACAACGAAAAGAGGACGAAGCAAACCAGGGGAAACTACCTCGGCACCGGATTACGTGGAGCGACTGAAAAGTTTCAGATGAAAATGAATGGCAACTGTGATGCATCCTTGAAACTTCCCTAACGTTACACTGTCTGTTTATTCTGGAGAACATGGATGGATAATAATGGAACCGTGTTATCACAGGTCTGGCTGTATTTTTCTTCTTTTTTTAAGGTTCATGTGGCATTTCTACAAGAGACTCAGTTGAATCAGACTGAACACTCTAAATTGGCACGAAATGGATTTAAATATGTATTTTCTTCATCACATGTTTCTGGCAGGAGGAGGGGAGTTGCTATTTTAATATCAAACAAACTTAGATATGACCATCAGACCGAAATTAGAGATGAAGAAGGTTGTTATATTTTAATTAAAGGACAAATTGAAGGTGCTCCAGTTACATTCATAAATGTTTATGTTCCTCTGGGTAGCAAATTTAAATTCTATCAAAAAATATTTAATATCATCTCAACTGAGGCACAAGGAACCTTAATTTGTGGGGGAGAATTTAATACAGTCCTCAATTCAAAAATAGATACCTCTAAAGTGACAGAGAGCTATGTAACTCCTATAGCAAGAAAACTTAAAGCTCTATTAAGAAATCTAGGACTGGTAGACCTTTGGAGAGATTTTTTTCCCTAAAGGATGAGATTATACCCATTACTCCCACCCACATTCAAAATACTCAAGAATAGACTATTTATTTATATTTAATAAAGACAGACATAAGGTAATTAAATGTAGCATAGGAACAATGGACCTATCTGACCATGCACCTGTATATGCCTTAGTGAGTTTAAATAGAATTCATATTAATACATTATGGAGATTGAATTCTAGCATTTTAAATAATGAGCGGTTCGTAGTACGTATGAAAACTGAAATGAAACATTATTTAAAAGAGAATGATAATGGAGAAGTATCCCCGTCTGTACTATGGGATGCTTGTAAAGTTGTCTTGAGGGGAAAAATTATTGCAGAAACCGCATTAGTCAAGTCAAGTCAAGTCAAGTCAAAAGTCAAGTCAAGTCAAGTCAAGTCAATTCTTCCACATGTACAGCACATACACACAGAGAATTGAAATTACGTTACTCTCAGACCCTTGGTGCATACAGATAACATTAACAGTAGAACATAAATACAGATAGATACAGATTAAATATAAAATACAACTATACAAATATACAAATAAGGTCATGTAAAAAAAATAATAAAGCAGCACAAGGCACATGGCAGATAGAGTGCAAACCAGTGAAGTAAACAACAGTGCAGATATACTGATTTGTAGTGCAAAAGAGCTTATTCAGATTGATTAAAGGGACAGTGAGTGTGTGTATTTGGGAGGGGGGAGTGGGAGAGTCCATCAGAGGGTTAGAGTTCAGTGGTGCGTGGGGCAAAAGAGGGGAGGGGGGGGCAAGGTCGGGAGGGAGTTCAGCTTCCTGACAGCCTGATGGGTGAAGCTGTCCTTCAGTCTGCTGGTCTTGGCCTGGAGACTCTGCAGTCTCCTCCTTGATGGCAGCAGACTAAAGAAGCTGTGAGTTGGGTGGGTGGGATCACTTGCAATGCAGAGGGCTTTGCGGGTGAGACGGGTGTTGTAAATGTCCTGGAGGGAGGGGAGAGAGGTACCAACGATCTTCTCAGCTGCTCTCAGTATGCATTGAAGTGTCTTGCGGCAGGACGCGTTGCAGGCGCCATACCACACAGTGATGCAGCTGGTCAGGATGCTCTCGATGGTGCCTCTGTAGAAGGTGCACATGATGGGGGCCAGGGCTCTGGCTCTTCTGAGTTTGCGGAGGAAGTAGAGATGCTGCTGTGCTTTCTTGGCCAATGCTGTGGTTTTGTCAGTCCAGGAGAGATCCTCTGTGATGTGCACACCCAGGAACTTGGTGCTGCTCACTCTCTCCACAGTCGCACCATTGATGGTCAGAGGAGCATGCTGAGTGCGCACTCTCCTGAAGTCAACAACAATCTCCTTCGTCTTCTCCACATTCAGAGAGAGATTGTTGTCACTGCACCACCCGGCCAGGCGGCTCACCTCGCTCCTGTTGTTTGTCTCATCTCTGTTGCTAATGATACCCACTACAGTCGTGTCATCCGCAATTTTGATAAGGAGGTTGGAGTTGTGTGAAGGTTTGCAGTCGTGGGTCAGCAGAGTGAAGAGGAGGGGTCTCAGCACACATCCTTGGGGGGCCCCAGTGTTCAGTGTGATGGTGCTGGATGTGTTGCTGCCGACCCGTACTGCCTGAGGTCTTCCAGTCAGGAAGTCCAACAGCCAGTTGCACAGCGAAGTGTTGAGCCCCAGCTGGACCAGTTTGTGAATGAGCTGTTGAGGGATGATTGTGTTGAATGCTGAACTGAAGTCTATGAACAGCATTCTGACATATGAGTCTTTTTTGTCCAGGTGTGTGAGTGCTGAGTGGAGGGTAGTGGCGATGGCGTCATCGGTCGAGCGGTTGGTCCGATATGCAAACTGGAAGGGGTCCAGGGAGGGGGGGAGGGCAGACTTGATACTTGATACTTGATTAGCTAAAAAACTAAGACAGGAGAAATGTATGAAATTACAAACAAAGTTAAAAGAGTTGGAAATTAATCATAAAAACATACAAGTCCAAAGACCTGGCCTTATGCAAGAAATTGGACAAATAAAAGAAGAAATCAATGAGCTACATAATGTGGAAATAGAGAAAAATCTCATACTTCTAAAACAATGCTATTATGACGCTGGGAGTAGGTCATTAAAACTCCTGTCATTTAGGGTTCGAAAACAACAAGTTGATAACACAATCTACAAAATCAGAGATCCTAAAACTAAAAAAACTATATGTAGATTGGCAGAAATCCATGAACAATTTGAAAATTTTTATATGAAACTATATACAGAAAATGCATCTGGATCAGAAATCGATATTAAGGCATTTGTAAGTTCTTTAAAATTACCTAGGTTAACAGAGGAACAAAACGAAAGTTTAATAAAGGATATAACCTCACAAGAACTATTAAAAGAGATAGCTAGATTAAAATTGAACAAATCGCCAGGTACAGATGGGTTTACAGGGGAATGGTATAAAAAATACTTGGCTTGCCCCTATCCTTCTTCCTGCCTGTAATACTGCACTTAACGGAAAGGGAATCCCTATCTCGTGGAATGAGGCGATCATCTCCCCTATTCCAAAGGAAGGAAAAGACAAATTAGATTGTGGCTCATATAGGCCTATTTCAGTCTTGAATGTTGACTATAAGTTATATACAGCAATATTGACTAGGAGAATAGAAAAACTACTTCCAGAGTTCATTCATAATGACCAGACAGGGTTAATTTTACAGAGACAAACATAGGATAATGTCAGACGTACACTACATATATAAAAACATATAGAAGAGAGTAACATACAAGCAATGATACTGAGTCTTGATGCGGGAAAAAGCCTTTGACTCGGTCAGATGATCATATCTATACATAGTGTTAGAACATTTTGGTTTTGATAAAAATATCCTTAAAGCCATACAGTTATTATATTCCAGACCACAAGCTAGAATTAAAGTGAAATTTTTGTAATCTGGAAAGAGGCACGAGACAAGGGTGCCCTCTTTCTCCCCTCCTCTTTTCACTATACATTGAACCCCTTTGTCAGTGGATACGCCAGAATCATGATATTAGGGGGATAAAGATGGGTGAAGAAGAACATAAAATTGCAGTATTTGCAGATGATGTTTTAATACATTTGAGAGACCCTGAGATATCATTTTTAACCCTTATGTCAACTTTAGATACATTTGGTTCTTTATCAGGATACAAAATAAATGTGCAAAAGAAGAAGAAACAAGGGTTAAATACAAGATTAAATATAATATTAATAGAATATATCTGCCAAAGGATACTAGAAATTTGTCAGATGTAAAGTATAGAATTCTAAATGCTAAGCTACGAGCAGACATTCAGAGATGGAACGTCATCCCTTTCTTGAATTTAGGGGATAGAGTGGATATTATCAAAATAAATATGCTCCCAAGGCTTTTATACTTATTTCAGACACTTCCCCTAAAGGTTCCAGAAGAACAATTTAAAGATTTTGGGACAAATGGATTATAAGGTTTATCTGGCAAGGTAAAAAAATCCAGAATTCGATATAGAACACTCCAGTTACCAAAAGAAAGGGGAGGCTTGGCTCTCCCATCTCTTAAGGACTATTTTATAGCTGCCCAGTTAAGACCTATAGTTTGCTGGTGCAATCCAGACTATAAAGCTAGATGGAAACAGATTGATTTCTCTTTTTTTTCTGAAATACCGATTCAGGCAGTAATTGCAGATGATAATTTATTAAAAAAATATATAAGTAAAGAATATCCATTAATGACTATCCTAGAAATATGGGCCACCACAGTAATAAAAAAATATGATTTGAAAGACGCTCTAAAGATAATGAGGTGGTGTGCATACGATACAGATTTCACTCCAAATTCTTTAGATGAATCTTTTAAGAATTGGAGTAAGAATGGCATTACATCATATTATTGTGTTACAAACAATAATACTTTCTTAACTTTTCAAGAATTAAAAAATCAGTTTAAATGGGATAATCAAGACTTGTTTAGATACTTTCAAATAAGACACTACTTTAATTCAAAAGTGAACAAGAGCGGGGATTGGGCACAGAATGATTTAGTGAAGATATTCCTGTCGGCATATAGGGTTAATACTATTAGTAAGGTAATCTCCAAATATTATCATTGTTTTCAAAATTACAGATCAGATTCTACCTCATATGTCCGAATTAAATGGGAAAAGGAAGGAAACATTATGGGAAACCACAGGCTCACATCAGTGGAGGTTATTTGCATGGAAAAATGCAATTCGATTTTTTATATCCCCTGCACAAAAGTGCCATCGTGAAATAGGAATTAGGTGTTGGAGACACTGTATTTGAGAAGTAGCAAATCACCACCATATATTCTAGGCATGTCCAGTTATACACTTGTTTTGGAAAGACATACACCGGACATTGGAGGCCATATTCAAGATTAATATCCCATTTCAGTTTCATGTGTTATATTTGGGAATTCTGGATTTGCATGAAAAAAATTATACATACCTATGGAGAATATTACTGGTTGCAGCTAAAAAGGCTATTACTCGTAAATGGCTTCAACTTAATCCTCCCACTCTAGAAAAATGGAAAGCAATTGTAATTGAAATATGTAAGATGGAATCCCTTACTTTTTCTTTCAAATTAAAAAAGCAAAAGGGGGCTATTTTATAGAGCATGTGGAAAGAATTTTTGGACTCTGAGAATTAGCAATGTTAAAATAGATATAATCATATCTCAGTATTGTAAATTTAATGTAACTATGCAAGGTCACCATTACACTGTACTTTACCCTGCGGGTTTTTTTTGTGCTTTTCCCTCTCTTTTTTGTGGTTCTGTTCACTCTTCTTTTCCCCTTTTATTTCCTCATTGTATATCATTCAGGCTCTGTAAGCATTACAAAAATGTATACTGAATGGCACAGGAAGTCAGCTGATTTGATTGTAACATTTCTTTATTCTCTCAGAATTTTGTATTGTATCTTTTGACTTCCTTGACTTCCTTGAATTAAAAAAAAAAGAAAAAAAAAGAATCAGAAAGAGCTTTATTGACAAATATGCTTGCGCATACAAGGAATTTGTTTTAGTGACATAATCTTCCAGTACACAGAGACAACAACAACACACAGAAAATAAAAATAAATGAGAATAAAAAAACACACATATGTAAATATAAATAGGAAAAAAAAAAAATTATTAAAATAATTTGTATGTACAGTTGTGCTATAGATGATATAATGGAATAGAATAGAATGAGATGCAAGGATGTACTAGGATGGAGGTGGTAACAAATAAATATAAGGTTATTGCACATTTTTATTGCATAATGTGGTGAACATTTAACTGTTCATGAGGTAGATTACCTGGGGGAAGAAACTGTTCTTGTGCCTGGCTGTCCTGGTATTTGTGGCTCTGTAGCGCCGGCCAGATGGCAAAAGTTCAAATGGGATAACTTGGATGTGAGGGATCCAGAGAGATTTTCTGAGCCCTTTTCCTCACTCTGGATGTATACAGTTCTTGAAGGGTGGGCAGGGGAGCACCAAAAATCTTTGCAGTGGTCTGAACCATTCTCTGTAGTCTTCTGATGTCTGATTTTGTAGCTGAACAAAACCAGACAGTTATTGAAGTGCACAGGACAGACTCAATGACGTCTGAGTAGAACTGTTTCAGCAGCTCCTGTGGCAGGTTAAACTTCCTCAGCTGGCGAAGGAAGTACAACCTTTGTTGGGCATTTTTAACAATAGAGTCGATGTGAGTGTCCCACTTCAGGTCCTGGGAGATGGTGTTTAGGAACCTGATGACCAAGTTGTGCTTCCCTACTATCTTACCATCCAGGGGGTCATGGTGTGCGGATATCACAGCAACATATACTTTAAGGGTGGAGGGAGACAGCCTTCGCTCCATCTCCTGCTGCAGAAAGGAAAGCATGGCTCTGATCGAGCACCATCGGGGGTCCTCACAGAGAGAAGAACAATTCAATTCAATTCAGTTCAATTCAAGTTTATTTGTACAGCACGTTTTACGATACAAATCGTTGCAAAGCAACTTTACAGAAAATTAAGTTTCTACAATATTTAGTAGTAGCTTATCAGTGGTGACTGTCAGTTTATGTACATATGGCAGAAATGTATGGAAAAATCAATTAAAGACATAATCAAACAGACGATGAACACTATTAGCAGCAATTATTATATGATGCAATCAAATGTATAGCAAAATTAGGTAGTTCTGTATGTTGTTTCAGGGTTGGCATCATCTGAGGTCCTCTGAGGAGTAGCATCATCTCTTCTCAGGTGTTCTGGAACCAGACTGAAGCTTGTGTAAATCCTAGTTACCACAGTATGCCAATCAATTAAAAAACAGAGAAACAAATAGAGACATAAGTAGCGTAGCTGCTGTTCCAACCAAGCTAAATTGATTTGTTTAACCCAAGCTAAAGAATAATAATGTGCATTTGATCAGATATAACTGCAGTACAAGATTATGAGATGCATTATTTGAATGCCTGGCCAAAGAGATCAGTCTTTAATCTAGATTTAAACAGAGAGAGTGTGTCTGAACCCCAAACGTTATCAGGAAGGCAATTCCAGAGTTTGGGAGCCAAATGCGAAAATGCTCTACCTCCTTTAGTGGATTTTGCTATCTTAGGAACTACAAAGTGTCCAGAGTTTTGCGACCTTAGGGAGTATGATAGATTGTAGCGTGGTAGAAGACTAGTTAGTACGCAGGACTAAACCATTAAGGCCTTTAGGTAAGTAATAATATTTGTAACTGATACAGAACTATAGGTAGCCAGTGCAGAGACTGTAAAATTGGGGTAATATATCATATTTTCTTGACTTGTAAGGAACCTACTCAAGCTAACGGCTCCACTTCACCACTTAGCGTGTCCTTGTAGACGTGCTCGTCCAAGTGATGGTGTCCACTATCTCTTTTGGAAGGTCCCCGACTCTGTGGTCCTATCAGGGACCTTACATGGAGTTTTCAGAGGTCTGGACATGGGTGCCATAGGATGCCCCATCTCTGAGAAAGTAGATCCTTGCCCAGAGTAATCTTCCAGGGAGGGGCTGTCGTGAGGAGCATCAGTTCTAGGAACCAGGTCCGGCTGGGCCAATAGGGAGCAACAAGCAAGACCTGCTTCTCGTCGCCCCTGACTTTTCACAGGGTCTGTGAAAGGAGGCTCACTGGGGGAACAAATATTTGTGCAGTCCTGGGGCCAGCTGTGTGCCAGAGAATCCACGCTGAGTGTTCCCTCCTTTTCCCTCGTATTCAGGGAATAAAACAGCTGGCAGTGAGAGGTTTCTGGAGAGGTCAACAGGTCAACCTGAGTGGCTCCAAAACTTCTCTAAATCAGCTAGACCGGGGCTGTCCAAACTGTCCTGCAGAGTTTAGCTCCAACGTGCCTCCACACACCTGACTGGAAGTTTCTATGCCTAGTAAGAGCTTGATTAGCTGGTTCAGGTGTGTTTAATTAGGGCAGGACTGCAATCTCCATATGGAAGATATGAGCGATGCCAGCCTTCACTGAGGTGAACTGGATACCCCTGAACATGGGGGAATGCTGGGTGAAATGAATCGCATTGCCAAGTCTGATGGTCTGAAGGAGCCAGCAAGACAGGCTGGGCAGTATTAGCCAGGCTCTCAGAGACCATGCAAGCAGGACCAGCAGAACCACAGATGTACCCTCACTGGGGCAGCGTGGTGGAACGCAGGGACCCATCACGGGGACGGCCGAAAGCAGGGTCTAAGTGTGCGGTGCAACACTTACCTGGTTCCATGGTTGGGCAGAGGTTGCCTGAGAAGGCCTGATTGCTCCCTCGAACCGCCCGCTGCTGCCCGCACTGCGTCACCGAAAAAGGAGGTCTGGGACATGGGGGATTTCAAAAACAGAGTCTTGTCAGCATCCCTCATGTCAGCGAGACACAACCAGAGATGGCGCTCCTGGGCCACCAGAGTGGACACTGCGCAACCCTGCGAATATGCAGTGATCTTCGACCATGATCTGGTAAGCTTTTCATGCACTTCCAGAAAGAAAGGCACCAGGGCAGGGCGAGTCGCCCCGAGAGACCAATCAAAGAGACCGAAGCAAAAAACTGAATATGCATTGCACCTGCTGCCCATTTATGCTTGCGCTGCAAGGAGTGACAGCTGGATGCAATTATCACATGTCAATGTGCATTGGCTCGTTTAGTTTACACTCAAAGTAGATTGGTCTCTCTGGCGAGATTCCCAATTCTTCGGTCACTGACGGGACGTCGAAAGTGACCGACTGAAAGGGAACTCCCATTTACAACAGGAAATATCATGGTGTTATCATCTGATCCGTAGTACCGTCCCGGTACCTCTGCGTAAGGGGCATGTTCTTCTCTACAGTTGCTCTCTGATTGGTTGGTGATGCGTAGCCCCACCTCAACTAGAGTCTGAGAGCATCAATAGAGCTGCTGATTGTCACACATGCTCAGTTACTCTGAGAGGAATAACGTGAGGAATGTCTGGAGGAGGAATAAAGCAGCACTGAGAAGTTTTCGTGTTTGATTTGATCCGTCATGAGTTTATAAAACAATATTTGAACAGCAGGAATCATGGAGAGACTCAGCACTGCTGCTCGTCACAGTCTCAGGTGAGTCTCAGTTTTTACTCTTTCCCTCCTCAGAACTCCTTTATATCTGTCAGCAGCGATGCTTTGGTTGTTTGCTCGATTATGGTTTATTGATGTTCTGGGGAAATATCAGTATAATAGATCAGAACTAATAAAACTGTTTGTTTCATTGATTCAGTCACCGATAATGTGAATATTGCTGCTCATATGCAAATGATTCTTGGGCTTTAATGAGCTCAGTTAGCAGTCATTAGTTCATCTGATTTGAGTGTCGAATCATTTGCTTCATTCTTCACTGATGAGATAGATTTATATTGATTCGATGTTAGATTGATATTTTATCGTTAACTTTATACTTTTAATTTTTTATATTAATTTACATTTAGCAGACGCTTTTATCCAAAGCGACTAACAGTGCATTCAGGCTATACATTTTTTTGGACTTTGCTTTTTCATTTGAAATTTGGCCATAGCTGTGCGTTTGCGAAAGCGAAAAATTTAAACGGTAATGCAGGATTTGCAGTTGCATTTGGATTATGTCACAATTTATGTGTCCACATAGTACAACGCAATTGAAAATACAATTTGCTATTCTATTTGAAAATTGTCCGGAATATCGTTCCATACATTGCTAAATAGTCCATCACTCACTACTGTATACTAGCCTAAGGAGCTAGTGCAGACAATAACACAACCCTTACGAAAATTAACAATGATTTTACTATAAATCCAAAGACAATGGACCATGGTAACCACAGATTAACCATGTTTTTGTTACACTAACCATAGTTTAACCATGGAATGTGTAGTAAAAATAAATACAATAATCCATTTTATTATTGTAAAAAATGAAAAAAAATACATGGTTACTGTACTTTTACTATAATAAAATCATGGTTAATTTTTGTACGGGAAAAATATTACTCATGTTCAGTATTATGATTTTTCTATAAAGATATTGTAATAGTTATTATTGTACTAATTTTGACATTTAGGCAATTTAGAAAGAATAATTTTGTTAAATCTTGAGTATTAAAGTCATGTGAGAGATAGATATCAGGGCAAAATAAAGAGACTGAAAATTAAAATGGAAGTGAAGGTGTCGTTCAGGAGAGAACGTCTCGGTTACGTATGGTAACCCTCGATCCCTGAAGGAGGGAACGGAGATGTCATGTCGGATGACCGACGAAATTGGGATCTCGCTTAGAGGGACCAATCTACTTTGAGTGTAAACTAAACGAGCCAATGCACATTGGCAAGCGATTATTGCATCTAGCTGCTGCTGATCACAGCATGAGTATAAGTAGGCAGCAGATGCATCGCATATTCAGCTTTTCGCTGAGGAGCCGAGCCGGTGACCCAGCAGCTCAGCGGTGGTGCAGGAGCTGTGGCGACGGAACGTGACTTTTCTGTTCCCTCCTTCAGGGAACGAGGTTTACCATACGTAACCGAGACGTTCCCTTTCAGTCGGTCACTCTCGACGCCACGTCGGATGACCGACGAAATTGGGATTCTACCAAAGGGCCACAGCTACTGCCCCTTCCAGTGTCCTGTGGAAGTCACCTGCACCCCTACTTTTTGGCGTAGGCCAGGGCTTCTTCACAAGAGGACCAGCTACTGCTGCTATGGCACTACCCAACGAGTAAGACTGGATAATGGAAGCTCAAACCTTCCCGAAGGAGGTTTCAGAAGCAAATACACAAATGAAGATTCCTTAGGTGCATATGGAAGAATGAAGGTGATTGAACCCTCTTGGAATGGCAGAAGANCTTAATACAAGTGATGAAAGGATTTTGAAAGTCTGACAGTAATCATTGTTGAGCACATGCTGTAAAGTTAACCCTGCATGGTGTAAATGTTTTAAAATGATTAACAGTTGAAAACATCATGTAGAAAAGTAACCAAAAAGTAATCAAATGTAATCAGTTACATTAATAAAGTAACTGAAAAAGTTAACACTACTTATTACATTTTCAAAGTACCTTCCCAACATCTGTATTATATATCTATATATATTATACACACATATATACACACACACACACCCACAGTCACGTCACCACACACACACACACCCACACACAACACGTACCATTTCTGTAAATTGTGGGGACTTTCCACAGACTTCTGTTGTTTTCATGCTGAAAAACACAATTTTCTATTTATCCCCAACCCATCCTAACCCCTACCCCTTATAGAAAACCTGTTTTTTTTACACTTTCAGATAAACATCATTTAGTATTTTTTATATTTTTTTCTCTCAGAAATTTGATGTTTTACCATCCTTGTGGGGACCAAATGTACCATAAACAAGAACACACTCTATCACACACACACATTTGTTTCTGTGAATTGTGGGGAATTTCCATAGACTTCTATTAATATTTTATCCGCAGGCCGGTCCCCACAATGTCAATAATTTCAGGTTTTACTATCCTTGTGGGTCCCCACAATGTAGCATAAACAAGTACACACACACACACACACACACCCACCATACACACACACACACAAACACAACACCCATTAGTTTCTGTGAATTGATGGGGAAATTTCCATAGACTTCTTGCTGTTTTTAATACAGACCACAATGGCCTTTTCTATCCCCAAGTACCATAAACAGAACACACTCCTCACCAACCACACACACACACACACACACCTACACACACACAAAAACACACACTCTCACACACACACACACAAACACAAACCACACACACACTCATTCATAATATATATAAAATATATATATGATAGTATATATAATATTATATACACACACCAATGCCATTTTCGATCCTAGGACAACCACTAACCCATAAACCTAACCCCTTACAGAAACCTGTTTTCATTATTACACGTTCAGATAAACATCTTTGTTCTATAATAGAATACATAATTAACATGCTGTAACCTAAAAATGAAAACAAATTCCACAGTTAATTATTAAATGTGTGACAATAAAAACAGTGACTCGTGACACCGAAAGACACAAGAACTCAAAACACTGGAAAGGGCCGGAGCTCCATAAGGTGAATAATGAAAATTATTTATTGATAGTGAACATTTGAATTGAAAGGTAATTATGATAGTAATACAGTTTTTTTATTGCTTAGACACTAAAAGTGATATTTGAGGCCCCCTTAGTGGAACCATTCACTCATACACCTAAGCTTTAGACTAAGTCTGCAAAACTATAAGCACATTACATGCTTTAAACTAAGTTTGATATTGTAAAACAAACTTTTTGAAAAACTCTAAACATTACACACACCATTCGAAACTAACAGCTCTTTTGTTTAATTTGGGAAACACTACCATTTAAATGCCACACTCATTTACTGATGACCTACACACAGTGATCATGTGTGAAAACACTTATACATAAATTGTTCACTTAGTAATCAAAACTCGTTTTTTTGGGGGGTGGTATTAATTTTGAAAGAAAATGAATATTTTAACCCCCTTGCATTTCTGTATTACATTGTATCCAGGGTGCCGAATATACCTAGTGACCATCGGTGACCCATACATATTCTTTTCTGAATAGACATTACAGAAAAGTAGCAGAAATATAAGTAGCTTTAGATAGAAATATTTTAATTCAACATACAAAAATACAAATAAATGGTGAAATATTAAATTATTTAAAAAACAAACAATACTCTATTTACAATTAAACACGCCAGGAGGTGGTGGCAAATACCTGTCTTAAGTCAGTGAATCATTGAATAATTCATTCAATCGATTCGTTCAAACGGCTGATTCATTCAGAAACTAAGCAAGTGACTGCCTTTATGAATGGTTCACTGAATCATTGATTCACTCGATTCGTTTAAAAACGTGGATTCATTAATGAAACACCGCTGTGTGTTGATCAGAGACGCACAACAGTTCTCCTAGGGCTTTATTTTCATTAGTGAAATTACTGAAAATGTGTCTAAAATGTAATTATTCACACCTTTACCTTATCTTCATTTTAACGTAAAAAAACGTATGTAACCTATTTTTGTATTTCTATCTGCCAATGATGATTCTGAAAGATAACAGTCTTCGTAATAGAAACACATGCAGCTTTCACGCGCATCTGACAGAACCGCTGTATTACTGTTAATGGTTATTTTAGCAAATGGTTTGCTCCGTAAATTCAGTTCAACAGCATTAATTTGAAGAGGGTAAACTTTATCACTCGACTGAATCTACACATGCATTTCAGGTGTTCTTGCTCCGTCCAAGCAATAAATGCACGTCTTTGAATGAGTGCTGTAGCGTATTCTTCAACTGCTCAGGTAATGTCAATACGACCCATTTCAGGGGCTGCCAAAATTATATTTTAAAATCAGCCATGGCTATAGAAATGCATATGAATATTTACAAGTATATCTCCATATTATGCGTGTTAATATTTACAAGTAAATCTCCATATTACGCGTAGGCTAGCCATCTTTCTATCTAACCCCCCCTACATCTAGTTTTGACGTTCATCAGGGGGGATCAAGCCTTCTTTAGGGGGGTCGGGATCAGACCCCCCCCCCCCCAAACCCCCTTGTAATTCGCACCCTGATTGTATCTATATTGACAAAGCGCTTTATAAATAAAGCTGACTTTCTGACTTGGCTTATATGCATATTCAGTGTGTGACACACACACCACAAGGAAATGAATTATGTGCCTATTCAGTGTGTTGTGCATATAAATCAACTCAAACAGAGGTTGAGAAAAGCACAGAAAGACATGGTCACTCAGCAGGACTCACACACACACACTGATCTTAATGTCCATTTGAGAATTTATTACACACATTTATTCTGACATGTTATTTCACTGACAGAAGTTCAGCTGCAGTATTAATGTCATGAAGGGAAAAGAAGAGACTCTCAATAACATCTCACTGTTACTGATTTATCATGCAGCTCAAAGTATTATGGGTAGAATATCTCATCAGTCTATTCTGATTCATCAACACAGATGAGTTTCACTGATGATCCAGCTCCAAATCCAAACCCAGGATAGAGCGGCTGAGTGAATGTGGTCTGGACTGTGTGGATGAGGCTCATTGTGTCAGAGACGCTGTAGAAGGACAGAGTTCCTGCACTGTGATCCACAAACACTCCTATTCTACTGCTGATGGGTGTCACAGGGAGAACAGTCTCTATGTTATTGTGTCTGAATGAGTAACTGGAGGGAGAGCAGAGCAAACACCAGGACTGATCATTATATCCAAACCTACACTCAACACCTGATCCCTTCCTGCTGATGCTCTTATATGACACTGATATACGCACACCATTATATCCACTCCACTCCAGCTCCCAGTAACAGCGTCCACACACACTCTCACTACACAACACCTGATGATACACATAAAAAATCTGTGGATTATCTGGATAGACCTGATCTCTGGAAGAGACAGCAATCACTCTGTTGTTCTCAGACAGAAGGAGGTATTTATTCACTGTGTTCAGATCCGGAGTGAGCTGATGGGAATCTGATGGAGATAAAACACATCAGAATCAGGAATTATGAATCTGTTTGATCTTTTCATGTAGCTGAACTCTTCATGTTCAGTGTATCATCAGTGTCTCAGTACAGATGACCAGATATCCTGTGCACATCATCATTCACATCATCAATTATAAAACTCTTCTTTCACCTTCTACAGGAAGAACATGAACACACTCAATAGGTGCGTTTCCATTACCCTTCAAATTGCGCAAATTGAAATTGCGAATTGAAAATACGCCTAATGGAAAAGCGTAATTCGCATAAATGGCCATATATCGCAAAAATGTTTTTACGCTCGCATGAGGTGGTTTTTCAGGAAATGCGTAAAAAAAGGAATAATTCGCAAAACTGCAATGGAAACGGTTTTTTTCTTCGCATTTACAGGTCACATGGTGCATGTAAAAAGTCATATGATCATTCTTCAATGTACTATAACCTCCAAGAAACACTTCATACTTGGCCGCTCTCTCTTAATGCTGAGACAATTTACACTGCACACGTCTGCAGTGCAGTGTGGCTCTGATACGGCCAAGAAAGCGATTTGCGTCCACTCTACGTCAATGCTTGTGTTATTCCGCACCATGCACGTTTCTGAAGTGGCTCTCTTTGCTGCTTCTGTAAAGATACACGCTTATGCCTCCTTTGAATAAATATAGCCAAAGTCTGTCAAAATCCCACCAAAATCCATTGGCATGACTTATCGCTAGAGGCAAAAGGTTACATTTTAGTCGCATAACATTGGTTAATGGAAACGCCATCATTTCGCAATACTTTTTTATCGACATTTATAAAATATTGCCAAAGTTTTGCGCAAATCTGTGATGGGAACCGCGATACTTGAGTTTTCTGCTTGTGTTTCTTACTGACTTACGTGTAGGAAAGTCGTTCCTGGTCCCGTGGAAACAATGTTGGGAATGTGACTGTGGAAAAAATCACAGACTATGAACACAGGTGTGAGCACTCTCATGATCCTGCGATCCATTCCTAAGAAATTTCTAATATGATGATCTCCACGATATGAGATGATGATTGACTCATTTCTGAGAGCAGATGTATCTGCAGCACTTTACCTCTGTCTGAGATCTTCTTGAGCTCCTCTTTGCAGAAATCCTCCAGTTTGTCTCTCAGCTGATGGACAGATTCTCTCAGAACATCAAATAAGAAGAGAGAACTGAAGGGATCATCATTTACGTCTGTAGATTCAGGAGGTGTTGAGAGAGACTGGAAGCTCTACAGAAAATAGAAATCAAAACTCATCAGCTCCACACTTCACTCAATAACCTGCAGGAACATCAGATTTGACTCGACTGATCTTTAGTAGCTCACCTCAATCCAGCACTTTCACAGCATCAGCTTCATTCTTCTCATATTCATTACATCACATTAGAGCTACAGATTCTTGTATTGGCCACTTACACTATTTTATAAGGTTTGAGGATCACCTGATCTAATTTTGATGAACCTTGCTCAGAATCAGTACTATCAAGTTCACTGATTTCACTGAAACATAATAAATCAGAAGCAAAAATTTGGTAAAAAGTTTTAAACTGTTGGTGGCGCTAGTGGTGTTTGACAGCTAAATGTATCTTCTAGAAGAAAGAGCTCAGAGAAATTATTCCTAAGAGATTTCCAGAGCTGAAAGCCATTTGTAAGCGGCGTCTCTTACAAACAGTGGTGGATGAAGTACACAAATCAAGTACTTGAGTAAAAGTACAGATCTGTCAGCTTTGACCTAAATATGATTTTCAGTTACAATAATTAATCTTAAAATTCGACATTAGTAACTTATTTTTAGCAGCATCAGATGCGCGCACACTCACAAGATCTCCCGGTTCTTACTTGTGAATTCAGTTGACTGGAGACTCGCACTAAACGGTTCATTTGAATCAGTGAGTTGTCGACTCGAGAACAGCTGCAATCGGATCATTCTGATTTGTGAATGAATCGTTTGGTGCGATTTGCTAACCGATTTTACGGGTTCATTGAAAATAATCAGTTCATTCATGAATCAGACACCGCTTCTGCGTCTCGGAGTACGTGATCTATTATAATGAGTAACGATACGTTTTATGAAATGTAGTGAAGTAAAAAGTACGATCTTATGTTTTGGAATGTAGTGAAGTAAAAGTAAAAGTTACTAAAAATAAAACTACTCCAGTAAAGTACAGATACTTGAAAAATTTACTTAAGTACAGTAACGAAGTAAAACTACTTCATACTGTCCACCACTGCTTTCAAGAGAAGATGATCAGATTAGAGTCAGACTGATGATTATATAATAAGACACTCATGAAATGTTTCTCTGTGAGTCTCTGTCACAGCAGGATCTGCTCAAGTCCACTAAGATTCTGTTCTTCTAGATCTGTGTTACCTGCAGGAACTGGATGTGATCCTGTGTGTGTGAAAGCTGCTCCAGCTCAGCGTCTCTCCTCCTCAGATCATTGATCTCCTGCTCCAGTCGCTCCAGTCGTCCTTCAGCTCGACTCACTGCAACATTTTGCTGATCTCTGATTAGCCGTATCAGTTTAGTTAAGATCCTCTCACTTTCCTCCACTGCTGTCTGTGCAGAGCGCTGTTAGGACACACAGTGATTCAGGCTTCAGTGAGTGTGAACTGAGACTGAGACAAACTTCTCTTCTTCTCCAGACTCACCTTCTGAGACTCCACAGCCTCTCTCAGCTGCTGAAGATCTTTCTCTCTCTGCTGGATTCTCTGCTGGAACGTCTTCTGCGTCTCCTTCAGCTGCTTCTGCAGGACAAATGGATCATAGTGAATCTCACAGAAAACAACTGGAACTAAATCATCAATGAATACAAGAAAAGTGGAACTGATAACCAATGGCTGTAGGTTCAAACTCCAGAAATGATGATCGGTTACAATCATCAAACACACATTATAAAGTTAAGATATGATGTTAAGGCTTGTTAACATTGCAAGCATAAGTATCATAAAAGTGAAACTGAAACATACGTAGAGCTTCACACTGACAATGTTTCTGTGTAATTAAGCTGCAGCTCTACACCGAAAATAAACAGACTATTGGATCACTACATTGAGAATTAACTTGATATCTAGTTTTAATACCTGTTTCTCTGTCTTCTGTGCTGCAGCTGATACAGTGTCGTGGTTTTTATGTTCATCCATACATAACACACATATACATTTCTGGTCAGTGCGACAGAAAACCTCAAGAAGCTTCTCATGTTTCTGGCAGATCATCTCCTGCAGTCGTCCAGTGGCATCAGTCAAATTGTGTCTCTTTCCTTTAAACCAATTCTCATGTTGCTCAAGGTGATTCTGACAGTAAGAGTTCAGACACATCAGACAGGACTTGACGGCTTTGTATTTTTTTCCAGTACAGACGTCACACTGCACATCTCCAGCTCCAGCGTCACAGTCAGCAGCACGTTTCCTCTTCTTCAGTTTCTCCACCACTTCAGCCGGCATGGTGTTTGTAGCTAAAGCAGGTCTTGAACTGAAGGTCTGTCTGCACTGAGGGCAGCTGTAGACTCTCATCTGATCCTCTTGATCCCAGCAGCCTGTAATACAGCTCTCACAGTAACTGTGTCCACAGGGAATGGTCACTGGATCCTTCAGGAGATGCTGACATACTGCACACATGAACTCATCCTGAAAAACTCTGGATCTTGCCATGTAATGTTGAATACAGGGGGGGGGGGGGGGGGGGGGGGGAGGGGGGGGGGGGGGGACACAAACACACTACAGCTAAACCACACTTCAGTTTCTCTTTGCTGTTTCCTGTTTCCTGGTTCTGTGTTTGAGGTACGCAGTGTTGGGGAGTAATTAGTTACATGTAACAGAATTACGTAATTTAATTACAAAATAAATGTAATTGTAATTAGTTACAGTTACTGAGAAAAATATTTGTAAATACATTGCTCTACAATATGAGACACCAATGTTTCAGGTGTTTAGGGAGACAGAATAAGACACGTTTATTCAATAACTGGTTTATTTCCTGTTTGCGTTGATGTATATGCTTTGTTTTAAGATTAACTACTTTTTTCAAGGCATTATTAGATATCAGTGTTTTCTGTCATAGCTATGCTAAGATTTGATTTCAAAAACAGTATCACAGCTACTAAACTATTTCTTATGGTTTTAAATCAGTATTTAACCTCAGAACAATCTCAAAGTAAAAAGAGGTGCTAAAGTCGGATTTTGTGGTGCTTTGCTTTAAATAAAATTATAATCTTCATTCAAGTGATGAAGGCTTTTTAAAGTCTGACAGTAATCAGTTTTGAGTACTACTGTAAGGTTAACCCTGCCTGGTTTAAATGTTTGAAAACGATTAACAACTGAAAACATTACAAATTTACAAAAGTAATCAAAAAGTAATCAAATGTAATCATTTAAATTACTTCAATAGAGCAATTGAAATAGTTACACTATTTAGGGGAACTTGTAATATGTAATCTATACATTTCAAAGGTACCTTACAACACTGGAGGTGTCAGGATTCTGGACGTTTGTGTATGTTTTGCCCCTGTTTCTGTTCCTGTTTTTCCTTATTTGGTCTTGTCCTGTCCTCGTTTAGTTTGATTATGATTCCTGACACCTGTGTTTAGTCATTATCAATTATTAAGTTAAGTTTGTCAGTCTTCCTTGTCGGTTTTCCCATTGGATGTTGTGACTGTTTATCTACTCCACGTCTCCTCGTTCCATGCTCCTCCCAGCACAGATCGTGACGGAAGAACCGACCTAAATCAGTATCTTTGGGGTCTACCCGACGTTTTGTGTTTCGGTTTTTCCATCAGTGTTTTGTTCCGTTGTTTTTCTATGGATCCACTCTTCGCACCGAATCCTCTCCTTCCTGCTGGAGCAGGGGGAGCGGCTCGCTCGTAGGACATACCAGATGCTTCTGCCCTCGCAGGAACTTACCAGCTACACGGACAACCCGCTTTCTAGACGCTAGCATGAAACATCGCGTGCAGAGAGCGGACGTCGAAGAGGGTCTTCTAGCGGAATTCGCTCTGCCTTCGTGGATGGGATCTGGCGAGAGGGAAGGATCGCATCCTGCCCCGGGATGATCGTCAAGTCAACCCACCGATGACGGAGAGCCAATTCCCGTCGCGATCTACGAGCCAGCGCAATGCCGAGCAACTGAGCGTAGGATCGCCCCGGAAGTAGAGAGCCGACAACAATACCCGCCATGAGGGAAAAAGCCGCAGACGGTGTGAGCGCGGAGCGGAGCGGAGCACCCTGCACCACGGCTGGGAGTGAGCTGAGTATGGCGTGGCGAAAGTGCCAAAAGGACAAGGAAATTGAATTCAGTTCAGAGCGCCCTCCAGTGCCCACTCCTAGAAAGCACCCTCCAGTGCCCGCTCCTAGAAAGCGCCCTCAAGTGTCCGCTCCTCCAGAGCACCATCCTGTTCCCGTGTTCAGCCTAGAGGGGGCTTCCGATCCAGGGTTAAGCCCTGAATGCCTGGAGGCTCACAAATGCCCGCCCTCCCCCCTGCTCCTGCCTCCTCCTCCGTTGTCGTCTGGCAGCCCCTCTGCTCGCCTTCAGCCCACCATCAATACGGTGCGAGGTCCGTGGGTCTGCCATCCTCCAGCGTCGCCATGACTGGAGAATCCCTCACCTCCACCTCCAGCCTCCGAGGCCCGGACTCCGCTTCGGCCCGTAGACCCAGCGGCTCCACCTCAGCTCCTAGCTCCCTCCCCTCCACCATCACCCGTCGTTCCACCAGCACAACGGATCCATCGTCCCTCTGGATCACTTTCGTTCGGAGTCGACCCGCACACACACCCACGCCTCAGGACTCTGCTCCTCGGCTGCACCTATTGCTCCGTCCCACTGGCTTATTGGGCTCCTCCTCCCGCCAGCTCCACTTGATCCTCAGTGCTCTGGCTCCGTCGCGGAATCCCGCCTACGACTTGGTCGCAAGAGCCCTAGGCTCCACAGCCGACCCCCTGGCACCTCCTAGGCACCCCTCTCTGCCGCCGCGTTGGCTCTCCGTCTCCCCTAGGGCTCCATCCACCACCTTGCTCCGCTGCGTTGGTCGGCCCCTGGAGTCGGGCCCCACCCACGGCCATTCCTCCTCCTTGGCTCCTCCCACCGTCGGCTCCACCATGGGCTGCTGTTATGGCTGTGGTCTGGGTCCTGCTGTGCTCCTCCTGCTCTGGGCTCCTCCTGTCTCCTCCTGGCTCCTCCCTCCTTCGTCGCCCCCCCTGGTCTCTGTCTGCCGGCCTCCTCCCAGGGCCGTCTCCTACGGAGCCTCCTATTAGTTCCAACACCCCCAACCACCCTCTGTTGTCTCTACGGTGCGAGGACGCACCTTCAGCGGAGGGGGGGGGATAATGTCAGGCTACTTGATGTCTGTGACGTGGTTTGCCCAGGTTTCTTTCTGTGTTTCCTTATTTGGTCATGTTCCTTTTCTTGTTTAGTTTGATTTAGATTCCTTGCGCCTGTGTTAAGTAATTATCCCTTGTATTTAAGTTGCTGTTTGTTCAGTCTTCCTTTGTCGGTTCTATTCGTTGGATGTTGTGTAATTCCCGTGTTTCCAAGGATTAAAGACTGTTTATGTACTCCACATCTCCTTGTTCCTCATTCCGCGCTCCTCCTAGCACAGATCGTGACAGGTGCAGTATGTTGTATCAACATACTGTGGGACATTTGGATTATGCAGACATTATGATTATTTAGTGGTTTCCAGTTTTTACTTATATCTTGTATTATAAAAGGAAAAGGTGGAAAAAATAACCTATTTAATAAAAAATAAAAATGTCAACAATTTATCATGGTATTATCATCTGTGTAAAGGGCATGTTCTTGTCTCCAGCTGATCTCTGATTGGGTGGTGATGCGTGGCCCCTCCGCCACTGGAGTCTGACACCGTGTCTTCACCGGATGCGACAATTTACATGTTACACCACAACTATGTCTATGATTTGCCGTATCGTATCCCGCCACATCCAGTGTGAACAGCATCACTGATTTCAAGAGTTCACACTTACATGTAATAAATAGTGTAAAGGTTTAATACTCACGGCATCAGATGGGAAAGCTTTGTAGTTGGATGGAAAATGGCAAGGTTGCTTGACCAGGGGGCTCTCACAGCATCCAACAGGAGTTCAATACTCACCAGGGAGCCATGGTGGAGCAGGCAGAACAGGGAGCCATGGCAGAGCAGGCAGAACAGGGAGCCATGGCGGAGCAGGCATCCGTGGCCTTGGCCTCGCACTCGGCAACGGCCTTCGGGCCGGAGCCTATAGCAACCCCCCCCCCCCCCCACAAATTCCTTGGGGAAAATTTTGGGTTCTGAGGCCCTACGTGGGCCTGACTTAGGAGCAGCGGCCCTCCATGGGCTTGACTTGGGAACATGAGCCCTCTCTGGGATGGACGTGGGAAAAGGGAGCCCTCCCTGGGCGGACATGGAAACAGAGCCCTCTCTGGGCTAACGTGGAAACAGAAGCCCTCTTGGGCTTAACTTAGGAATGAAGACCACACTGGCGTGGACTCAGGGGGTGGAGCCAACACTGGAGCGGCACTCAGGGGCTGGAGCCGACACTTGAACGGACTCAGGGGCTGCAGCCCCTTTTATGAGCAGAGGTGAAGGAGAAGGAGGGGATGGGAGTGAACCGGCTGGCGGGCTTGGCTTCTGGCGGCTGGCGGGCTTGAGAGTGCAGCGGCCGGCAAGCTTGGCTGCTGAGCAGCTGGGGGGCTTGACGGAGGAGCAGCCGGTGGGCTTGGCGGAGGAGCGGCCGGTGTGCTTGACTGCTGAGCGGCCGGCTAGCTTGATGCATAGCTGGTTCTGAATCGGGGTCGGACACTCTCCAGACACCGGAGGATACCTTCCCTCCAGCTCGGTCCAGTGGTGTCTGGGAGGTCCACGGGGCAATGGTAACAGAGAACAGAGAATTCAGTGTGGCATCATCCAACGCTGTCTTAACGGGCTAGGGCGGCGAATCTCGCAGCAGTTTCCATGATCGCGAGGGGAAAAAATGGAAAACAAAACTCTTTTTTTTTTAAATGGAAACTAATACACGGGGAGAAGGGGCGCTGTTTATCGGTCCGGTGTTCTGTCACGATGTGCCTACTGAGGGGGAACGAGGAGCGCGAAGACGACAGAGTAGATCGGAAGGAGCAATCTTTATTTATCCCAATAAAGACTCAGGGAAGGAACACACAGATAGCACAGGGAATTGACTTCAGACACCGGACAGGAAACAAGGGTCAGAACACACTTTATATCCAGAACTAAACGAGGGGAACTAGACAATACATACCTGAAATCAATGAACATAATAAAACACGGGAGAAACTGGGTCATGGGGAGCACATAGGGAGCAAAACACAAGACACAGAACAAAGGGGCATTCCAAGGGCATGACAAGTGGAGGGAGTGCCAAAATCAGTTTGTAGAAAAATTGGATGCCGCTCAGGTAACCTTTGATGAACCTGACTTCGAGGCCCTTAACGCTGTTGAGGTAGGAGATGAATGAGGAGATTGAAATGAGAGAAAATTCGGGAGACAGTCGATCATATGAAAGGTGGAATGCTTTAAAACACCTCCATGTCACATTAGATTGGAGGGTTCTGGGAGAAACTGCTTAGAGGATGGTGATGTGTCGAGAAGGGGTTTTAATGGGTGGGTTATGGAAATATTCGTTCTGAATAGTAAGGTACTGGAGTTGGGAATTTGTCCACCTCCGGAGCCAGCGGCCTGAATTTCTGAAACAGAAAATGAGAAAGAGAGTCAGCTATTTGATTTTTTTGACCCGGGGACTTGTTTGGCAATTATGATAAATTGGTCGCACACTGAGATCCAGATGTGATGTCTTAAAAGTGGCATCAGAGTGTGTGAATGAGAATGGCCTTTATTAATGCACTGAACTGTTGCTTAATTCTCACAATGCACTAAAATACTGTTAGCAGTCCATTCTTTCCCCCACAGTAAGGCTGCTGCGACAAGAGGGTAAATCTTGAACAGCGCTGAGGACTGTGGTGTGTCTTGAAGCTGGGGAGGCCATGGGGCCGTGAACCAGACTCCTTGATAAAAAATCCTGAAGCCAGGAGGGCGGGGCTGTGAATAGTTGGATATCAACAGGAAAAGATACGAGACTGTTATAGAAAAAAGATGATCTGCTCCCCTGTTTCAGGAAAATTATCCTTGATAAGAGTTCATTGTGGCACGTCTTTGGAAATTTGATCCTCCTGCGCGTATACAGAGGATGCGAGGGGGAGGAGATGTGAAATTAAAGGGCAGCCTTGAGGCACAATGTGCATGGCAAAGTTTAAGTAGTCGAGCAGGGATAGGAGTTCGCGTTTTGAACAACTTGAGTTGTCTAAAAGGGTAGATTCTACGAAGATCACTCTATCGATTTTTTTTCCTTGGGCAGAGAAGCCTGCAATTTGACTGATTCTAAATTAATGCCTAGGAATTCAATGGATGTGGCAGGACCTGTGTTTTTTTCTTGGGTGATAGGAATTCCGAGCTCAGAATGTTTTTTTTTTAACTGTAAGGATATTCACAGTTGGGATGGCGTCGGGAGGTGAGAGGATTAGAAAGTCATCGAGCAAGTGAATGAGGTGAGGAATTGCGTAATTGTTCGACAAAATCCAACAAACGGCTTCTGATGGCAAGTCAAAAATCTTGGGGCTGATTTTGCATCCAGAAGTTAAGTGTACAGCGAAATAGAATTTCCCGTGCCAGCATACCCCAAATAAGTACCATGAATCCGGATGGATAGGCATCACTTTGAAAGCTGAGGTAATGTCGACTTTTGGCATCCAAGTGCCATGACCCACGATTTTTAACATATAGATCGCATGATCAATATCATGGTATTTGAGATAAAATTTGTCAAGAGGAATCAAGCTGTTTATACTTGGGAACAGGGAATTGTGCGGAGCTGACAGGTCGATTATAAGGAGTTTCTTACGAGAATTTCCTAGTAGCCACTCCATTGGGGCTAATACGAAAAACTGGGAAGAATGGACTGGAGATTATTACAGATAATGTTTTGAGAGAGCAGGCATTCCACACCTGTTAAAAACAGAGTTCGGGACCGGACAGCAGATATTTAGGGAATTTGGTGTCCTGGTGGTAAGATAGTTCGATAGATAAGCGAGAAATATTCACAGGAGTTGACAAGTAATTTATTAATTTTTTTTTATTGACTGACTTCATGACAAGGCATACATGATGGGCATGAGCACCGCTGCATATGTGAAAGTATCTGCAATGTTGTCTGGTGCATTTGCAAACAAATAAATTGTTGCCTGGCTGCCTGTTGGATGCAAAAGATAGAGCTTTCCTCTAGAATTGGGATTCGTGTTGGTGGTGGCAGGTCTTGGTACGTGTAAGCAGACTTGGCAATGAAGCTCTTTCTGGTTCTGGTTCAGGTGCTGGTTTTGTCAGGTTTTGCTCACTTTTGGAAACAAATAAAATATGGTTAAGTAGGTACACACACACACACACACTCTCTCTCTCTCTCTCTCTCTCTCTCTCTTCTCTTCTCTCACACACACACACACACACCCCTGTTGAAAAAAACAGCATATGCTGGTTAGGTATGTTTTGAAGCTGGGATGATGGTTTGAGCGGTATAAGCTGGTCTTTGTTGGTTATGCTGGTCGAGCTGGTCATGTGCTGGTCCTAATACTGGTCCGACAAGCTTAAGAAACAGTACTATGACCGCCATAAACCAGCAAAGGACCAGCAAAGGACCAGCTCAAACCAGCATCCCAGCTTCAAAACATACCTAACCAGCATATGCTGGTTTTCCCAAAAGGGACACCATCTCTCACCTGGGTCAGTCCACACACTTTCTCTCTGTCTCACTCACACACACACACACACACACACACACACACACACACCCCCCACACACGTTATGGTTCTGTGAATTGTGGGGACTTTCCATAGACTTCTATTTTTTTATACTGACCAAATGCCATTTTCTATCCCCTAACCCAATCCTACCCCTAAACCTACCCCTTACAGAAAACCCGTTTGCATTGTTGCACTTTTAGATAAACATAATTTACTATTTTTAATAAAAAATTTTCCCCTTCGTGTATCAAAAATGTCAGGTTTTACTATCCTTGTGAGAACATTTGGTCTCCACAATGTACCATAAACATGAACACACACACACACAATTTTAACAACATGAAATTTTATGTCAATTATAGATTTTAACCACTGATCTATATTAGAATACATTATTAACAAGCTGTAAACTAAAAGTAAAACTAATTTCACAGTCAATAATTAAATGTATGACAATAAAAACAGCATCTTGTGACACCGGAAGACAAAAGAACACAAAACACTGCTAAGAGCAGGAGCTCCATAAAGTGAATGATTGATTTAAAATTTAAAATTATTTTGAAATCATTTATGACTGTAATGAAATATGGAATTGAAGGTATATGTACACTGAACAAAATTATAAACACAACACTTTTGTTTTTGCCCCCATTTTTCATGAGCTGAAATCAAAGATCTGAGACTTTTTCTATGTACAAAAAAGGCCTATTTCTCTCAAATATTATTCACAAATTTGTCTAAATCTGTGTTAGTGAGCACTTCTCCTTTGCCGAGATAATCCATCCACCTCACACCTAATTTCTCTACCATAAGCCGTCTCCAAAGGCGTTTCAGAGAATTTGGCAGTACATCCAACCGGCCTCACAACCGCAGACCACGTGTAACCACACCAGCCCGGGACCTCCACATCCAGCATCTTCACCTTCAAGATCGTCTGAGACCAGCCACCCGGACAGCTGCTGCAACAATCGGTTTGCATAACCAAAGAATTTCTGCACAAACTATCTCAGGGAAGCTCATCTGCCTGCTCGTCGTCCTCATCGGGATCTCGACCTGACTGCAGTTCATCGGTGTAACCGGCTTGAGTGGGTAAATGCTCACATTCGATGGCGTATGGCACTTTGGAGAGGTGTTCTCTTCACGGAGGAATCACGGTTTTCACTGTACAGGGTAGATGGCAGACAGCGTGTATGGCGTCGTTTGGTTCCGGGACATTTGTCTCACGTGAGCGGTTTGCTGCTGTCAACGTTGTGGATCGAGTGGCCATGGTGGCGGTGGGGTTATGGTATTGTAGCGTCTGCGTAGGATCATGCATGAGCGTTGGACTGTTTATGGCTTAAAAGAACCCTTTTAGCCTTTTGACATTTGCAAATAAATTACAGTTCTGGTCAGAGATGTTAATTGTATAGGGGTTGTAAATTGCCAAATGGTTCTTCGCCGTCAAAGAAGATTAGAACCAGCCCCCACGAGAATCCTGGCATCTTCTGATCAAAAACATTCCACAGAGAGCAGTGAATGGCCAAACGAACACACACACACACAAACTAACACACACACACACACATAAAGACATTTCTTTATTTTAGACTATAATTAATCAGTTATAATTGTATCTGGTATATGCATGTGGTGTGTACATTCCCCTGTTAGATTAGATGAGTTACCACTCGCTATTTGTATTAGTTAAAGCCATAAAAAACTTATATTCAGGTGTATGTGTGTATCTTTCGTTTAATCTATTCCAGATTATTGTTTATTGGTATCAATGTCACCCGTTCTTCACTTCTCGGACAATGACGTACAGTATGTTATTGTGAAACGCATCATATGACTCGCACGATATTTTGTGTTAAAACTACGGATGTTCCAGACCGGCCATAAAGCATGCAAATGGGCCATAAAGGTAAACAAAGAAAACTTCTCCCGCTCAAAAATTCACATCTGGTATTGGCCAGTCCACACAGAATAGGAACTCTCAAAAAGTGATTAGCCCGAAATAACTACGTCAGAAAATTTCTTCTTCGTTTGAGACAACACCTTTCAGGTCTCTCAAGACCTTCCTCTTGAGTTTTCTTTTCCGGCAGTTTTCACTTTCAAGTAACGTTAGTCGCTGTGTACTTCTTCTTCAGAAGAACCAGAAGTAAAAAACTTCCAGCTGACTCCTCACAAACTAATCAAAAGACCTCCGTTATCTACCGCAACCGGACTCTTCCTCAGCAATCGAAACCAATGCAAGTAACCACTTAAAATTATTCAGATGCGTGTTTAAGCTTCAGACCCCTTTTAAGGTGATTTTTGGATTCTTTGACGATTTTCAAAGGTTGAGGTTAAGTGATGTGAAATACTGCCATACTTTTCTTTTCTCTCCCTTTTTCCTTACTTTGTTTCATTCTGTGTATATATGTTTTCGTTAGTTATATGTTAGATATAGTTTTCAGTTATTAAATCCCTTATATTAACAACGGATTGTCTCTGTTTGCTGTTCACAGTTCCAAGTCAATGAATGTTTGAACCCTCGCTACATTTTGCTAAGAATTACTGCTAGCACTGTACAAAGAAGGACAGTTTATTGTTCCGTGGCCAGAAAATAAATATTCCTTGAATTGATAAATGATTATATTGTCTGCTCGGTGGACGGACAGATCAAATAATTGTAATATTGATTCTGCTACAGTTAATACTAAGATGTAATCTAAATATTTATTATTAATCATAAAACAGTTATAATTAGTCATAAATATTCCCCTTTTTAGAGCTAACAAATAATAATAAACGTTACATGTTTTGGTGGAGATACGCGGGAATATTCAAACTTGGTTTGTGAACAAACAGGATCAATTTATTTGTGTTTGTATATTATGCGCGCAGAGTGAGACGAGACGCAGCGCGAACTCACTCTTTTGGATGGATGGTTAAAAGCCAACTCCAGTACTGTATTTTAACAGCCTCTATATGTCTAACATTTAGTCACTGTGAAATATTAAAGTAAACTGCAGTTTATAATATTAAAATTGTTCTCTAAAGACGAAGAAATCTCTTTGCAGTACATTTTTAATATTATCAAAATCGATGGTTGGAACGAAGAAAGAAAGAAGAAATCTTCCTGCATTGCGATAAAGATAGATTTGAGCGATGCTCCTCTTATCATCTTTTAAAGGCCTTATTTTGATAGTATCGCTAGATTGAAGTCATTGCGAAGTTCCAATGTCATTTAACTAGACGATCTAACTCCTTAGGTGTAACCGTTAGAGTAGCTATCTAATGTGTCACCTAATGCAGATTTGATCACTGCGAGCCAGTAGACTGATTGAAATGCAAATGGGAGTTTTTAAAAAAAAAAACCTTGATCAAGTGAAATTTGTATAACAACAGCGAAGAAACCCTGTTGTTCATATTTTTATTTGTGTACCTAGCAGCGAAGAAATCCTGCTACACACACATTGTGCAGTTAAGTTGCACAGATGATAGAATCTGTTGGGATTGGACTCTGTGTTCTTGTGATAACTGCAGTAAAACTCCGTTTGAAAAGGAGAATAGTCTCTAAACGTTTTCAGTTCAAGCACGATTAGAGTTAAGGCACAGTACCTTAAACTAACGCTAGAGGGCAGGCTGTTTAAGTATCTTAACATTTCGTGAACTCTTTCTGCCTTCCTGTTTTCAGCGCACTGACTCCCCCTTGTGGGCATTTCTCTGCTAGGTCGACTTGGTTACTCTAATTTGTTTGATTTTTAATTTCCCATTGGTCATTCTATGTACTTGCCGTTTCATTTTTTTAATTTGATTTACTCATTTATTTTTATTTCTTGTTTTTGTATTAGTTTTCAAATCCAGTACTACTTTTGTTTTTCCTTTTTATTCTTTAGGACTTATAAATTTTTTTTCGTGGTTTTTTTTTTTTTTTTTTTTTATTTTTTTTTTTTGTTATTTTTTTT
>JADLZN010000598.1:0-22327 GCA_018155175.1 Sinocyclocheilus anophthalmus | reverse complement strand
GGTGTCAGTACAAGTCAAAGACAAGTGACATATTAGCCAGTGCAACATTAGCAAAAAAATGCATCTTTTACTGATCAAAAATTTTTATAATTAGAGAAACGACTGCTTGCTTTCTTTTTAATCTATGTTTTCCTGTAATAAAGTTATGGGATGCTTTTGGGATGCCCAAAGAATGTTTTTGGATGGGTAGGTATGTATGTATGTATTTAAACAATAAAGTGTATTATTTATTTATTTAAACACATTTATTTATACAAATGTATTTATTTATTTATGTCTAGCCAGTCTCTCTCTCTCTTTCTCACTTGCCTTTTTCTCACCCTTCCTCTCTGTCCCTGCCCCCACAGGGTTTAGCGGTGCTGATAGGCATCTCTGTTGGAGTCTGCATGCGTTTCTGCAGACAAACTGCCTCCACCAGCCACACTGTTCTCCCTGGGAACCCTCCATGAACCCTCCACTCCTTTATTGCACCCTCTACCCCTGCGCACGAGCCTGTGCGCCAGCCTGCCCTCCGCCCACGCTGGGCTATGGCGGGACCCTCACACAGGTCAGAGTTCGGCCTTTTTGTTCCACTGTGAAGTACAGTAAACCAAAAATAGCCTATCGGTGCTGGACGTGTGTTTATGTTGGAACCGTATTGTATGTCCTGTGTGATGCAGCCGTGGCGGCCATCTTACATGGCTCTCTGCCTACGCAAATCGGCATCGGTATCTGCCTCACGTGCGACCGTTTGCTTTTGCCGTAATGGGGGATGATAAAACGGGAGTGGCAAAGTGTCTCCTCTTTCTGCTTCCTGTGACTGACCTTCGGATGACCTCGGGAACTCTGGGCCACTCAGAAGGCAGTTGTTTTGTCCGCAGCGTGCGCATTCCTCCTAGGCTATCTCAGCCATCACTTGACAGGAATTATATAATTGCTGCCTGTGATCTCATTCTCCTCAAAGAGCATTTTGAAGTTTGCTTCCCTTTCTTTCCCTTTTGGCTTCCTCTCCCACTCTTTTTAATGTTAAAATTGCTCACATTAAATCACCCTCTTCCTTCAATCCCCTCAACATTTTCTCTCACAGTATTTGGCATTCAATCCCTCTGTTCTTGTCAAATTGTTTATGATACGCTTATCACTTTAATGTGTGTGTGTGTGCGTGTGGATGTGCATGCTGAACCATGCTCATTTAGCAAACACAGAGATGAAGTGATACCATGTAACATTTATATATGACTACGCAGTGTGATGACTATCCTGTGTAGTACCTGTAAATGGGACTCTGTGACACAACCAGACCAGTACTGGTCAAAATGTTTAAAAAGCCAGAAGAAGTCAGATCTGCATTACTCACACACACACACACACAACACACACACACACATTACCACAGTCACTAAGAGAAGAAGATAGCATGACGTGTGTTATAACACATATTTGGACTTTTCATCTCTTCACCGCAGTATTGTTCATGCATGACATCATGATCGTCAGCTAATGACGTCCTGACACATTAACCCCAGTTCTCGCACTGCTGGGCTCTGATCTCAGAGCATTGGTCAAGTAGCAGCCAGAATCCACAGAATCTGACTCACTTGGTTCTGCTGAATCTGACTATTTGAGTAATAAACGGGGGTCACGACCTCTGTGGGTGTCGAGCAGAGAGGATGACACGTAATTGAGAGAAGTCGCACATCAAGATCCTCTTTAATGTGATGGATGGGCGACTTTGAGTTGTATTCATGAAGAGCCTGATCACAGATTGTTACATGTTAGGGCAGAAAAACACATCTGGGATCGGGAGAGGTGGGACTGTTATGGGTTCTCAGAAAGATGGTCATTCCGTACTATGTGTATTGGCTTTATGGCGCTTGAGAGCATGGGGAAATTAACATACATTATTACTAGCATTATACATTGTAGATATTATGGGGTCAGTAGTATAGAAAATATTAAAAGTTTGGACACAATCTGACCGGAATAAAAGTTTCTTTAATATGAGGATATTTAATCACAGCTGAATGCTTCGACTTCGGCTTCGAGTTTACAGACCAATTGTGCCCAAGACATTAATTTATTGAAATAAGCAAATAAATAAATTAAAATACAAAAAAATAATAATACTATATTAATGAATGAGGACTAGATGACACAACCTAAACGTGACTCCAGTACTATTTGAAAAACCCTTTATTGAGCATATACAATTGTTCATATATATCATATCTAGAAAATATCCATCAATCAATAAATAATAATAAATCAAATAATATATAAATTATTTAATAAATAAATCAAAAACGTTTGAATTTGTGTCACTTGTCATTCGAATCGGTAAGCTGACTGCAGTTCAAACATCAACTTAGGAGGCAGTCGAGTAGGTTCCTTTTAACAGCACAGTGGTGTGTGTGTGTGTGTGTGTGTGGTGGCACCTGTGTGTTGTTGCAGAATTATAGAGGGTGGAAATGCGGTTATTATATATCATCTTCTATCTATCCGAGTTGGTTGAAAAAAAAAGCATCTTTCCTAGGGCAGGCTGGTCATCTTCTGCATGTTTATAGGGAGGCGATGCTGACATCTCTCACTCCCTCTTCCATTCCTCCTTTCCTTGAATGGAGAGGACAAATCTGGCCTTCGTGATTTCTCTGGCTCGGGTCTGTTATGAGCGATGCCTGATCCTTCTCTGACAGCATGAAATGAGATTTTAACTTGTGAGATGAAATCAAGTACAGACCCCGGTGTTGTTTTGCATCATGTATGTCTGGGAATTCTTTGGAGAGGTTGATCTCAAGCCTATAGGAATGATGTCATGCTTGTTACAGGGTTTTTTTGTATTTTTTTTGGTGAGATGCTTTAGTTCTTGTTCTGAAAAGAAAAACACCACAAAAAAGCCTTACAAAAATTACTCTGACAGTACCATGGTACACTGATTGTATCAGATGTTAATACCATGGTACTTTTAATAAATGCCAGGATGCTTAATGACCTCCATATACATATACCATGGTATTTACACTACATGGTAGTCCAAGGAACATTATACCTGTGTGAAAAACCATGGTACATTAATAGGAAAGAAAAAAACATGGTACTTGGTATGGTAATGCCATTATACTTATGTAAATAAAAGAAAGGGTATGGTACCATAGTATTACCATGGTAGTCCAGGGTTTTGTAAAGAATACATAGTATCACAACGGTACATTACCAAAAATCATTACCATGTTAACTGTTCAAAAAACTGTTAATACACCATGTTCTAAGCAAAGAATGAGAGAAAAGCAGGATGAAGACTGTCTTGGTTCTCCGGTCCTTTAAAAAGTCAGATTCATTATGGCACAAAACTCCTGAGTAAAGGAAGGAAGGAGGAAGGAAGGACGGAGGAAGGAAGGAAGGAAGGAAGGACGGAAGGAAGAAAGAAAGAAAAGAAAAGAAGAACGAAAGAAGGAAAGAAGAAAGATGAATATAAAGCAAGAAAGAAAGAAAGAAAGAAACATCCAGACATGTGAAGATATTACTAAAAACAAACAAAAAGGAAACAAACAACAACAACAAAAGTATGTTTCCATCTAAAAATACCAAAGTCGTCAAAAACTTAGTACATCATTTTCACACCATTGAACTTGCTAAAACAAACAATCAAACAAACCAGTTATCAAACAAACAAAGAAGACAAATAAAGAACCGGGTAGAGCTATCAAGAAACAACTCTAAACTTAATTTTTTTTTTTTATTCACATATGCATCTAGATTTTTATTTTATCTTAGTCTGACATTATCATACCATTGTAGAGAAAGAAAGACAGAAAAGACAGAAAGAAAGAAAACAATAGAAAAAGAAAAGAAAAAGAAAGAAAAGACACATGAAGAGAACAAATGAACAGTACAGCTAAGAGCAGAGAAGCGCGAAGAGCATTAGTGTTCCCATCGAGCAGTCAGGCCACCCTCAGAGAACCTTGAGCTGTGAATGATGAATCATGTTGTGGATTGCAGATTGCAGATGCATTCAAAAACATCCCAATATTTTACACTCTTCAAGACAGATTAGCTCGCTCCTAGAACTGAGACCAGCCTTTATGAGAGAGAGAGAGAGAGGAGAGAGATTGGAGTGAAGGAGCCTTTTTCTCTACTCCCATTCCCAGGAGTTCACCCATCCGTTGACGGTTTTAAAACCACACACCTGTAGGATGTTTCACTTGAAATCATAAAAATTTATATTATCATCCGGTCAATACAATTACGTACTACGTGCTAATTAAGAAAAACATTGCCAGACAGGTATACAGTACACGCTGCCCTTCCACTGATACAACAAAAGCCCCTGCAGACAGAAGAAGGAAGGTACGGAGACAGAATGGGGAGGAATTGCTTGAAATGTAGCTATGAGCCTCAACGATCTCTATTAACCATAGATGGCGATAAGAATCTCAACTGAATAATACTTGCACAACGCTTCCACATTAATTAAGCTTCATGTGCGGAGCGACGGGACAAAAGAGGGAGATGAGAGGAGAAGAGAGATGCATTCATCTCAGCTGTGCCTTTTTTTTCCCTTTATAATTGAGCGTTGTGAGATGAGAGGAGGTGAAGACAGCGAGGCGGAGAGTTCGTCTCTTAAACTTTGTGTCTTTTTAAAGCTTACACAAGTTTTTGATAGACATATCACTACTCCCATTGCTGCACCAGGCGTACTCACTTTGTGTGTGTGTGTGTGTGTGTTGGCCTGTGGCTTTGATCTTAACAATCCTAACATATTTGTTTTTGTCTTTGCTTGCATTCTGTCATCTTTTTTGTGCGTTGTGGTACATTTATGTACATATTTGTGAGTGATGCATTGGTTAAGGCCAGTAGCAGTGGCTCAGTGACGTGTGCGTGACAATAGATGTGTATACGTGTGCATCAGTGCTTCAGGAGGAGCCAGTCTCCCATTTGAAGCTGCCAATAGGAAACACTTGTCTAAACAGGACAGGGAGCTGTTGCTTCAATCTACCAGTGCACTGCTAGACACTGGAGTATTACTGTAAATGTCTAATGGTTTAAGATCTGGACTGCTAATGCAACAACTCAGGCAAAGAAGAAACCTTATTTATTAAGTTATTACTATTGCTATTGCTTAAATTTAGGGTTGGTGATTTGAAACCCCCCCAAACCTATTTATTAAACTTTGGAGTAATTTATTCCACACCGTTTGTCCTATACATCCTACATGAATGATGCATCTACTTATACAAAATACTTACTTTTATTCCTCGCAGATGATAAAACAGGCAAAACATATAGACGTACGAATCAATAATTAGCTGCATTGTTGTCAAGTATATCTTGTTATGTTGCATATTTAATTTAGAAAGTGGTGTTCAGTTATAACACATTTTTCATTTCACATTTTAATCTAGTAAGAATGCTTTTGTTTTTCTGATATTAATATATACATATTGTCATCTAGTTTGATGTAAAATGTCTTAAAATATTAACGTATAATAATTACAATATAATGGTTTATTAATTCATATTATTAATCAATAGCCCAGTAATAATTATCGAGCGCATTGCATTGTGGGATTCAACATTTCCTATAGTGTTGTCTGTTGTATACTGCCCATTTTGACAAATATTATAGGTCATCCAGGTCTTTTGTGCATGCTGAAATTTGCATACTGTCAGAAAAACCTAGTCTGCATTTATGCTATTGAACATGTACGTTTCATGTTTTCTGAAATAACTATTTCGTTTTTGATCTAAGTTGGGTAAAAAAATGGCTGGGCTGTGTCTGATAAAATAGGAGCAAGGAGATGTTAAAAGCTCTCGCTGTTATTGTTGTAAAGGTCAATGCAAACATTGCATTATGGGATATGGGCTCCGTGCCTTGTGTCTGTTGTATAGTTGCACAGTTTGACAAATACATGTAAAAAGGTCCATCCAGAGTCTTCTATGAGACAGAAAATGTATACTGTGCGAAATATGTATGACTACTGATTGCAGAAACAGTATGAGTGCTACGCTTTCTTTTCTAGTCTTTCTAAAAACAATCCTACGAGATCACATTTATCAGCATATGTCATTCTAAACCTCTATCACCTTCTTTCATATAGAATATAAAAGACGATATTTCGAAGAATATCTGTGTTTTCTGTTCATCCAAGTGATCCAATATCTTCTTTTTGTGTTCCACTGTAGAAAGAAGGTAATCTCTTTAAGGGGGTGTTTGCACAACACCGTTTTCATCTAAAAGTGGAAAACTCTTTATGGATTTTGGTCATTCGGTACCATGACAACTGCCTTTTGGGGGACTATGAAAACACAAACTTTTGAAAAAGGGTTTCAAAGTGCACGTTTTTTGAAAACGATACCATTATAGTCTAGTGTAAAAGTGACATTATGGCTGGCATGAATAATACGTGTGTTTGAGTATTGTCATGGATCAATGTGGAGGTGGGCTCATTTTGCAATTGTTGTCGAGTACTGTGAAACTTTTCAAAAACGCCAAGAAAAAACATCCCTTTTTAGTACAATCAGTCATTGTGAAGCAATATTCCGAGGACGAACATTTTGAGTATTGAGAGTGTTTTATATGCTGTAAGGTTATTCATTTTTCCGACGCTGTGTGATTTAGTGAAATAGGAATTTTTGTTGTTTACACAAAAAACTGGAGCTATCTCTGCGTGGAGGGAGACTAACTCTCTCACTGCTCCCTTCAATGTAGGACACACACACCACAACACGCACACACACAGAGCAGTTAATTTTTGAGAGGGTCAGAATTGAGCAATTAAAGAGATGGTGCTGCATTGTGAAGATTGAGGGCGATCTCTGGGGTCTTTCCTAGAGGTGTGTGAACCAAAGATTACGCCACTCACACACACACACACAAACACCACAACACCACCAGAAATAAAATTTTCTCACTTGGACTTTCCACAACAATCACAAGAAAATGTGACAGAGCTGTTGGCCGGTAGATTTACTAATTCAACATTTTGTGACTATGAGGGCTTTTAAGTATGTTATATATTGTTGATTGATTATCTTACCACATATAATCTTTTCAAATTAACTGCAGCTTTATATATATATATATATATGGTTCCAGTAAGTTTAATGCTTTTGGACACTTAACAGAAACATTTGCGAAAGATTTTTGGCAGATTTACAAACGGTAAGGTTCGTGAACTGCCCCTAGTGCTAGGTTGTGCAAAATGAAGGATAACAAACAATGCACCATAGGCAAAATGGTTACTACTTGGTACTACAGGAAAAACCAAACCAAAATTATTGTGGCATACTCTCATATAAGAGTTTTTTTTCTTTGACAGGACTCTCTTTTCTGTCTTTATTACAAATGCATATTTATTAAAATGCATACAATGACTTGAATACACCTCTTCTATAATGAGCATATATATATATATATAATGATTGAGATATGTACAGTCCCATCTATTCAAGGTGTAAGCCATTCAATTATAATTTTTTTTAATGGTGTTAAAAAAAACATATGAAACTAACATGAATATAAAGCGTTTTTTTTCTTTTTAATAAAACTTTTTCCTTTTATTTGCCTTCATTCTTTTACCTAATTGTTGTAAATAGTTTAATTAGTTTATCTGTTTTTCTTTTTATTTGTGCTGAACATTAGTTTCATTGTGGTAAATAAAACAGCATGGAAAATACACTTTTCCACTGTACATTTTGGGATGTCACATAACACATAACACACACGTAAACACACGCTCACACACACTAAGACGCTGCTGTGAGGCCTGATGTAAATGAGTTAAACTGGTGAAGGAGGGGTCAGTCCTGAGCGAGGCGGGTGGGGTGCGACGGACAGAGAATGAGAGAGAACTAAGACAACAGTATCAGTTCTATTATCACATTAAAAGGGGACTAGAATGAGACACACTCCCGGCCTTGTGTCCACAGGACTGCACCTGCAGTGCCGGGGTCATTGTTAGGGGCCCCGTCCTTCCCCCCTCCCTCCTCCTCCTCTCTGTGGAAGGCTGCTGCTCTTTTCTCTTTCACCCTTTCTTTTCGTCATCCCTCACTCTCCTCGTCTTTTCTGCCACTGCGTAAACACAGCTGAGAGAGAGGCGCTCACGTGCCGCCCCACAGAGCCTTCTGCCAAAGGCCTGCTCCGGCCACACGCACACGTGCGGGTGTGAGATTATGTTTGCACTTCTGAGAGTTTGTGTGAGTCCGTCTCTGCATGTGTGTGTTTACATCTGAATGTGTGAGTAAATGTTAGCGCGAGTCATTGTCTCAATATCTGCTTTTTATAATGCTGATGAGTTTGCTCAGGGCTGTCTGTTTGTTTGCTCTGGAGGAAAGTGTGGCGGTTTTAACAACACCGCTCATTGTTGGCTCATTCGTCTTTATGGCGCAGCATTTCGGGTCTAGACACACCTGCCCATCGCTTTTATTTTGGGTTGTGTGTTCTAATGCATCATGTCTGCATGTAAATTGTGTGTGTGTTTGTGTGATTGATATATACTGCCAGAAAGTCTGTTTACCTATTAAATGAGTTTTCATATCTCATGTCTTTTTCCTATTTACATGATATACCAAGCTACCAAGGTATGTTTTCCAAAAACATGAAAGTACCATGATCATTTATTTAGTGACATTATACTGCTAAGTTGGTCATTGATATTCAAATTCTGACATTTGATTATGACAAATAAGTTCAAAATATAATAGTAAATATAATATAATAATTAAATAATGAAATGTGTATGCATATTTATGAAATTATGCGCACACTGCATCTGTGACAAAAATGATGGACAGTGCATATTCATTACCATTACATGATTTTCAAGTACTTCAAAACGATATGTCAAAAAAACATGTTGCAGCATGGCAAACTTTTGTTATTGTTATACTAATAAATAGTTTATATAGTGGACATTCAAATTTTATATATGCAATATTAGGGTTGTCGGTGAGGTGGTTATTAAATTTGATGAGATATGGTCATTAAAAGGGTTGAATAATGACCTAAATAATAAATAATACAAATATGAATTAGTATTTATAATATATATATATATATATAGAGAGAGGGAGAGAGAGAGAGAGAGAGAAGATGTTATTGTTTTTGTTTTTGGTAAGTTCATATTTACAATTGATAATCTTGTAATAATATTTAATATTTTAATAACTTTTCAATCAATGTAAAACAACGTATTAATTTTAATCATTTAATTTAATAACATTTAATTAATTTAATTTACTTTCATTTAATTTTACTTTTAGTGGTTTTGTGTTTGTGACCGCCTGTCAGTCATTTATCCGGTAGTTCAGGACAGGTAGTGGTGTGTAGTGGATTGATATAAAGGAATGGCATCCCTCATACTGGCTGAATTCAACCAGCAGGGCTTTTACCAGCTTTGCTGTGCCTTTATCTAAAAAAAAAAAAAAGCCCTGCATCAGTCTCCTCAGGTTAAAACAAACAGACACGCCCACTCTCCTTACACACACACACGCCTGCTCTCCTCTCTGGCTCCAGTGCCCCGTCCAGGGGGCAATAAACTCGTTATCTCCCTCTTTCAGATCCTAATCTGAAGGCTGGCCTGCACATTGCCAGGTGACCCTGGGTGGGGGCTGCCAGGGCTCCTTAAATCCCCCGCTTTCCCCTGCTTGTCAGCACCCCTCTAGCTCATTCTACCCCTGAGCCCACCCCCTGCCCAAGGGCTGCCCCGCCACCCCACTGCCCCGCTCCAACAGCAATTAATCCATCTATTGATCACAGAGTGCGACTCAGCAAGCTTCTGATCCTGCACACCAAAGCTCTCCTGTCTCAGAAATTGAACTGTTTTTTTTAAGTGTTTTTGTTGCGCTGGGTTTCTCTGTCACCTCTCTTTCTCTCTCTCTCAATAGCTCATACAGGCAACTGTGGTCATTATACCAGCACACTTGGGGGCCATTTTGTCTCGGCCCTGTCAAAAGATGGTACAATGAACCAGCGAAGGCTGTTGGGGTCTGTGTTAATGGAGGGTCTGTAATAATCATCATGAAAATGATGAGAAACGCCACCCTGTAGCAAATCAAGTATGAGATGGTTTCCACACATCCTACTAAAATGAGACCTACTGTAAAGTAAATAGATTTTTAGAGATGTTTTTTAAATTTCATTTGAAATTAATTAAATACAACTGTATGTTCAAAAAACAGTTATTGAATGATTTTTTTATGACTTTTATTTTAGTATTTATTATTTTTATTATACTATTATATACATTTTTTTTTTAGCATTTTTACTGAGATTACAATTAGATTAACAAATTAAATAAATGGTCATTAATTTAACAAATTCATTTAAATACTTTTTTGTCATCTTGAGGCCCTTTTGGAAATTTGCTGAGAAAGCGTAATGTGTCCTGGACCCCTGGTTGAGAACCACTATTTGCCGTATACTGTCTATAACTGTATATACACTGTATAATTTTGTCTAAATTAGAAAAAAAAATGAATGGGATACATCAGCTATAAATATAAAGCAGTTGATGAGACATTTTCATCATTGATCTCAGACTTTTAACAGGGTTGTTCAATTATGTAAAGATTTTGTGAGAGATCCATAAGACCGGAGAGTGACTTACCAACCCACATTAGCGCTTTGGTTAAGCTCTAGAAAAGATTAAAAAAGAAAAAAAAATACAATAAAAAATAGTCCATACAGTTCATGCTCTGTGTTGCAGTTCTTATGAAACCACAAAATAGCTTTGTGTGAAGAACAGGTGAAAATCTAAGTAATAATTCACAGAAAATCTTCGCAAACTTTGTTTCCATTCAGGTGGTTCTGGACCCCATCAGCTTTCACTGTATGGACAAAAACAGGTGAAACATTTTTCAAAATATCAATCTTATGTGTTTTCCATTGATGAAAGTCAATCATACAGGTTTAGATCAGCATTGAACTTGCGGGTGCTGCAAACCAAGCCAGTCGATTTGGTCAGTCAAACTTTTAAATACATTTTAACATTTCTATAGTAAACTTACAAATTCACACTCCGTGTACCATTTAAGTGATTTTACTATGATTACACAGAACAGCAGCAAGTGCGTGAGGTTGCCATGGCAACCAGATAGCTTGCACGAGAATTACTTGTAAAGGCTGCGCTATTTTTGCTCTGCTAGCAATAAACACGTTGAATATAATGCACTATAAACATGTTTGTCAACAGAATCGCAAAGCAGACTTACCCACTGCTTTAAAATAGATATCTGTTGATTCAAGTTAAACGCACAGAAGCAGGCACACAAACACTTCATATTTAGTCAATCTTACTGAAAATGGCAGATTAAGCAATTTATATTCTGAAATCTATTTATAGGTTGTGAAGTAAATAACATTTGGATGTAAAATGGTCACGCGACAAACTTCTTACGCAAATGATAGTGGGGAAGCCTTAGAAAGGGGTGATTGTAGTAGTTGTTATACTTTTTTGTTTACAAAATAATTGAAAAATGCATTAAACATAATATGGGCATATTTACTTTTGAGGTAAAAAATATGAATTCAAGATCAATCTTTGGTATAATTTTCAGTGGGTTTATGGGGTAGTTGTGGATGGGGACAGCTATGACCATGGCTACCATTCGTGGTGTTGACAACATTAATGTATTATCTATTTTGTGTGAAGGTCTTAAGGAGTCAAACAATGGATGCGTTTGTCAATTTAGTTCATGTGATCTTACAGTCACTAAAATGACTGAAGCGTTTGTGCGCAATAAATGGGTGTGTGTGTGTTTGCACGTGCACATACGCTGCTCAATCTAGCGGGCCGAGCGCATGAGTGGGACAGCCTGAGCTCAGTTAATACTTGTCACTGGGCCGCTTTGAGCTCTGCAGGCTTTGATCTGACTCTGCAGCCTGAACCGGGGGTGTTGAGCCCGTCGAGGGAATGATGGAGTGATAGGGCTCTCTCTCGTCCTCTCACTCCTGTCCGCTCAGGCCTGAATGCCCCTCTTCATCCTCTCTAAATGCCACATTATGGGACACTGAAGAGTGGGATATCCTGGGGGTCGCAGGTCGAGAGGAACAGACGACGAGATGAAAGAGACTCTAATTATGCCGAAACAAAAACTACCTTGTCTCCAAACAACTATTTTTGGTGGGAAACAAGGGAATTCGAGATCAAGACATTTCTCTCCGGGCTGCGTAACACTTATCGCTATTGGCGTCCTGTCATGGGTGTTTGTGATTGGCTGGGAGCTGGTCCTTATCTGATGGTGATTGGTTGAGGCCCACGGACACAGGAAGTGACAGCGTGGTTCCCACAGTCCCTTCCTGTGAGAACGGGAAACTATGTGGAATTGGGGAGTACTGTACACACACCCACCAGAGTGTGGAGAACACAGAGTCTGTGTGTTCATGTCTGCGGGTCACGAGCCGTCTGCTCCCAGCTCTGTTTGTTTCTTTGTGGTTGTGTGAGTGTCTGTGTGTTTGTCTGTCTCTCTGCGTAGGGTGGGTTCATGGGCGTCTGTTTGGGCTGGGCCGGGGGGTCTGGGTGGAGTAATGTGGAGAAGGGTGAAGCTCGGTTCGGGAAAAGGTGAGAGGGCAAGAGAGGGCAACAACTACAGGAAAGTACAGGAAAGTCCCAGTGTGTTCTTCATAAAAAGATCTTGATTGAATTTTCAGTTTCAGTGAACTGTGACATTTGTGGCTAAATTTATTTAAAAGTTTTAAAATAAAAGGTAACACTTTATTTTGATGGTCCCTTTTGAACATTCTGTTGACAATATACAAGTAACGTTGCACCTATATCTACTGACTCTCATTAGAGTGTTAGTAGACTGTCTGCTTAATATCTACTAACATTTTATTTTGATGGTCGCTCAACAGACATTCTACTGGCTGTAAGTAACTTTGCAACTACATGCTAACTTATTCTAACCCTAACCCTACCAGGTAACCATAATCAATTTTTTCCAAATGCTTTGATGAAGAGAAAGTTCAATTTACAGCATTTATTGAAACAGAAACCTTTTGTAATATTATAAATGCCTTACTAACAGTTTTGATCAATTTAATGCATCATTGCTGAATAAAAGTATTCATTTCTTATTTTGAAAAAAACTTTTCCAAACCTTTACACAAAAGCGTTAACCAGCAAAAACGGGTTTCAACATTGATAAATGTTTTATTTGAGCACCAGATCAGTGTATTAAAATGATTTCTGAAGATCATGTGATACGAAAATGGAAAGATGGCTTTTAATTACGGCTAAGTGATATCTTTCACAAGATATAAAAAAATTTCCTTTTACAATGATTTCAACCTTTTGGACGTGTGTGTTTGTGTTTATATATATATTTATATTATATTTTATATTATATATATGATTTTATGGAATTTAATTGTTTTATTGCTCTCGTTTTTGTTTAAATTTTATAAATGTTTGTTATGTTATGAAGTTCAGACTATAACTTAGCTTGAGCATTAACATAATGTGTCTTTGCAGGTGGAGACTGACCCGGAGAGCTGAGTAGATGACAGAAGAGGAACTGGTAAGTATCCAGATGTGTTTTTCTCTGGCAGAATGAGGAAATTTAATAATCAAACTTGTTTGTCATTTGAACAAATTGGGTATTTGTATCAGTCGCCCCTGATCTTACCTACTGCTCTCACCTTGATGGAGTTTAGCACAGTCGGTTAGACAGATCCCTCGCGTCCTGAGTGCTCAAACCCGAGGTATGAAGGCCAGAAAGGAGGTAGTGTGGCCCACAAGGAAAGCACATGTCCTCATCTGAGCGCCAAAATATCATGCTGACATAGAGCATGAGTGGTTTCAGTTAGTAAGAGCTGGAAGTTTCAATGAATACAGGGAATCTCTGTGGTGTCACATAGCGGATATGTTTTCTGTGGATGGAAATCAGGGGGGGTTCATTTTTAATGGGGGTGGTGCCAGTTTTACCACAGTAATCCTGAATCCTCTGTCAAGCGGGTCTTTTCTCAGGACAGAGGAGGAGGGGCTTATCTTAACTATTCTGAGAGAATGTACGAACCCACTGGTTGAAATTAACCTTTGTAAAGGCTAGTTAGTGAGATGTATATTTGGGCCTTCAGCTCTCAGATTCCTGTTTTTATATGTTGGCATTGTCAATGACTTGCCGTTATAAGCGTTATTTAAATGGCCATTGTTATATGTATGTATGTATGTTAATATACATATAAATGTGTGGTTTGTGTGGTGTGTGTCTGGTGTGCTGAACTTACAAAGAATAAAAAAAAGTATATGTGAAAGGTTATGAATATTTGGTGGTGCTTATGTGTCCTATGTGCAAGTATGATTTAGTACACTATAGTGTGCATAATGGTATTTTTGAGTTGTTGATAGTCCACAAAAACATGGATTACGTAGCTGATACTCAACGAAATAATAATAATATAATAAAACATTTAAAAAATTGTATCTAGAATACCGGTTTGTTCACGGTTTACGTTCGAAGTCTTGTTCACTGAAGTTATTTTCAAAAATCGGAGGAGGTAAATTAACCACCGTCACTTTCATTATAGCTGTAAAAGTAAAAGCTGTAAATTTTACAAATCACAGTCAGTACTTAAACTGTCAGGTTGGTTAGGGCACTGTGTAAAATAATGAATTATTTGCAAAATTTGAGATTTATAAACAGCTACTTTTCAATGGTTGTCAATGTAGAAACATGCTATTTTGCTTGCAGAATGGCTAACTGGCCCATGCTAACCAGCTAAACTCTCACCCTTTGGTCTAATTATGTCTCCTCTGTTGGTTTATTTACATGTCATGTGCTGGTTTATTGTAGGTAAGATTTTGGCCCCCATAGGGCCTTGGCTTGTCCAAACTGGCCCCCGAACTGGCTGATGGATTTAGGTCTAATGTTGCACACCCCTGTAGGTGATGGATAGAGGTGAGAATGGGGGGCAGAGAGAAAGGGAGGAGAGATGAGAGAGCCCTGACCACCCAGGCCTGTCTTTACGAGGGTCTACAAGGAGTTGGCTGCAGGTCGTCTCAGAGGGTCCAACCGCTCAGATTCCTCAGGGAGATTCACGATTGGACCCTGCAGGAATGCGCTCAGGCCACACGCCAGTGCACTTTTCCAGGTAAACGGGAAAGGGGACTTTTTATGTGGGTTTGTTTTTGTATTTCCCTGCACCTAAACTCTACTTTTGGCCTTGTTAAGCAGGCTTTCTCACCAGATTCCGTATTCAGGTAATCATTGAGCACTAATCATTTCCTTTCAGGTTATGAACCCCCTCAAACCCAACTGAAAGATGTTTTAACAACTGACAAGAAAAGACAACAAGCAAAGCAGACAGAAATTTAATTCTAGCTCTTTATTACTCATAGAGATTTACGGGTGATTGCTTTTAAGTCTTCTTCGAAGCTGTAAAACTCAAAACGTTTTATGTTGGGAGGTGGACTAGGTGATATACTGGGCAGAAACATCAAACCAAAACAGGAAAAGAAGTCGGAGTCTCTTAAAATAAGGAATTCTGAGATGAGGGATGTCATAGTACAGCTGGGCCCAGGGAGGAAAGGTCATCCCTCGCTCTCTTTCTTTCTCGCTCACTCTCTTTATGGTTTTCCCTTCAAATATATCCGAAAACACATGACCTAATTATTTTTGTAAACGATAGTTCAGCCAGTTCTGTCATTCTTCTGCAGAACACAAAAGAACTTTTTTTTTTCAAAGGAGCATGATCTTGGCTTGGAACAACATGAAAATGATGAAATAGTGAGAATGAATGGGTGATTTGTGGATGAACTAACTGTTTGTACATTATGTGTTTGTTCGCTGAAAGTGACTGAGGATTGTTTTAAAAGAAAATCATTATGAAAGAGAGGAAGTTGTTAAAACTGTGGAACTCAGACCCACACATGCCAATTTCATACACGTACACACCTACATAAACACATTCTCTCTGTGTCTGTTATAAGAGAGCTCAGCAGTAATCAGAGGAGCTGTTCCTCTGAAAACACAGATAAGATAGACACACAGGTGTGTATCTGTGAAATGAACCATGACAAAATCTGATGAAGTACAAGATGTTGTATTTTGTCATGACACAAAATGAAAGCAAATGCATAAAGGAATAAGTACGTCATAATTTATAAGTGTATACATACACACATATACATATACATATGCATAGTTATGGTTCACAAGTAAGTCTACTGTACAACGCTCATCAAGGCTGAATTTAAGTTTTCCAAAGACCCAGTAAAAACCGTGATACTGTTTACAATATATTCTATTTAAATATAACTAAAAATAACTTGTTTTTATTTTCCTCTAAATTTTAAATACAAGTTATTCCTTGTGATGTAAGCTGTATTTCAGCACATTACTCCATCCTTTTAATGGCACCATCCTTCATAAATCATTCTAATATGCCGATTTGCTGCTATTAATATTTAAAACAGTTGTGCTGCTTGATAGTATTTGGAAACTGCTATACTTTTTTTCTGGATTATTTGATGAATTTTTGAAATATAATTTTTATGAGTCTTTTTACATCTTTACTGGGTCACTTTTGGAAATTAAATTCCTTTAATGTGTCTGTAACATATGCTATATATATTATGATATATAATCACTATGATATTATATATTATTTCGATATTATATAAAATATAAAAATAAAAAGAGATAATTTTTAAACTAATATTATATATAGACATAAGCCTGAATTGGTTTTTTTTCCGTTCATTTAATCAATGTTTCAAGAACCACATGAAACACCCAGGTGTTTAAAACTATATATATTTATTATATAGTTATATTAAATGTTACTGTGATTGGGGTAGAGTGCTCTCAGTATCCTTTGGGTAGATTTGGCATTACTGAGAGACCCGTTATAGCTTTTTAGTAGTCCATTATATTTAACTCAAAACTTTGCTTGGTGATACATGGGCCTAAACTCTGCCAGACCACTTTTTTGTTCTTTTCTTGCATATACACAAGTTATACTCTCACACAAAAACAAACTCAAGCTCGCACACACACAGAGCACACTTGATGGTTGGCAGTGCCAGTTTTGTGCTGGGCAGGGTTGGTAGAATCACAGTGATCGGGCATGACAAGGCATGCAGTCTTATCCCGCAGCAGCATGTAGAGGAGGCTTAGCGTGTGGAGGACGAGTAAAGCGAGATCTCGCCGTCTGTGCTTGGATCTGTGTGGTAAAAGATGGGAATATGTTGAATGGTGAAATCTTGACTTTGGACCGATCAGTGTGGATTTAGAGTTGCTTCCTGGCAGGATGGGCTGCAGCAGAGAAACACTCCTGACAGAATAATCGCCCTGAGGCTTAACACATACACACATCCTCACATCTCATCGCCACAATGATAAGTTCAATGCAACACACGTGCATATGCACACACATACACATTCAGAGGCACACACATGCTCACGCCAAAGTGAAGAGATGACACCGAGGGTGTTGTTGTATTCATAATGTTGTGTTTGTGTGTGTGTGTTCATCTAGATGATCTTCCACGCAAGATCTGTGTGGTCCTGTGCTAATCTCGTACGCATTTGATCCGTCCTCCTATCCCTCTCTTTCTTCCATTTCTCTCGCCACACAGATTCTAAACGGTGGCCTGACGTATCTACTGGGCCTAGTGCACATTCAGCAATCATAAACTCAATATTCCGTCTTATAATAAGGCGCCCCAGACTGAATGTAGGCGCTGTATTGAGCTATTGTATTTAACCTCATTGACCCACCTCACATAATTTGGTGGGTCACAGAACTCAGCACTACAACAGAATTAATCAGCATTGAAGGAATGGTTTACTAACTAACTCATTAAGACAGTCTCTTGCTGCCACCTACTGGCATAACAATTTAACCTGCAATTAAAGCAATGAAAAATCGTCAACACATTGTTTTTCTCAATCATTTAAACGTATTAAATAATAATAATAATAATAATTATACATTTAGTACTTATTTTTGGATGCTTTTATATCTGTATTTGTATTGAGAAAACAATCCTTAAAATATAAGCATTAGTATTTTAGTGGCAAACAGTATTTTGATTGCAATATAATTATATACAAATATAATTGCAGTTTGCCTAGTTTTGTTTTCGATGTATACCAACATGAATATTTTACATTATATATTTCTTATTTTTTATTATTATTCATTTATTTGACTCACTTAAACTCCAGGTTGGGTATTTTTCAACAAGTTTCTAAAAACCATTAATTTGATTATTTTTTCATTTTTTTTTACATTTTTTAAAACGTTTAACGTTTTAAAACAACATACCTAATTGCAACCAAATACAATGTTTGTGAAAAGGTGTAAAACAGTTGGGTTTGCTTTCATATTTGGTGAATAAATACAATGACTAAATTGTGTGTAGTATAAATTAATAGGCCTACATTCTTATATGTATTCTATAAAATAGACCCAATGGCAGCCCTACAGGTAAGGTGAAATGAACAGCGCACTGGTACTAAGCGGCATGTATTCAGAGACCAGAAAATACACCATTAATCCATTTAATTTTGCTAGACAGTTATAATATTGTGTTTGGACTAAAGGTCAGTTTACTTTTAAAAAAAAAAACCAGTAAAGAAGACATTTTGATGCCGTATGTAAAACCAGTGACAGTTCTAGACCACAGATAACAGAGTGTGTTAAATTTAAAAGATTGGATGACCAATATTTTTTCTCCTATTAAATTCGGATAAGAAAGAAATATTACTTATTGAACCAAAAGACAGAATCTCTTGGATTACAATTTGCTACTAGACGGATGCACGGTTACTTCCTATACAGTCAAAAATCTGGGTGTTATATAAGACAGCAACTTTTCTTTTGAAAATCATATTTCCAATGTTACAAAAACAGCATTCTTCCATCTTAGAAACATTGCCAGTACAAACCTGATACCTGTTTCTGATGCGAAAAAAAAAAAAGCTAGTTTCATGCATCATAACCTCCTAGACTGGGACTATTTTAATGCACTGTAGTGTGTGTCCCCTGCCTCTTCAGTAAACAAGACTACAGGTAGTCCAAAATGCAGCTTCTAGAGTCCTTACCAGGTCAAGAAAAGATGATCATATTACCCCAATTCTACAGTCCCTGCACTGGCTACCTATTAAGTTCCGTATCAATTACAAAATGTTATTACTTGCCTATAAGGCCCTTAAACACATCTCTTTGGCCAAGCATTCAAATATGCATCTCTCATTTAAACACATACTTTTTGCTTGGTTTGAACATAGCTCGCTAATTATTGTCTCTATTTTGTTTCTCTGTTTTTTTTGCCACTGGATTTACTAGGATTTACACAAGCTTTCATCTTGGGATCCAAACACCTGAGAAAGATTATGCCCACCCCTCAGAGTACTCCATGTACCGCACATTACACATTTGTCTGGAAAGGTGGTGGCAAAATATATAATCTTCCCCAACATGTTTTTCTCTTACTAATAATCCCTAAACGGTGTTTTGAGAATTTTAAGACATGCCTAGCGGCACAGTCTTTTTAAAAGAGTACAATTTTTAACTCTTTGCATTTACTGCCTTTTTATGTTATACACAATCCAAAAACCTTAAGAATCTGTCCACAATACCTCTTAAAATCACTGATTCCTGTGGTGATACTTGTAAAGGAAGGTTTCCCCCTGAACCAATACTTATGAATCGGACCCTTTACCGTAGATTATAAAGACCATATATTAGACACACACACATTATATATACTGTATTATATATATATCTATATATATATATATCTATAGAGAAGAATGATGTTAATTTGATTTTAAATATTTTATTAATTAATAGTATTATTACAAATATAAAAAAGTATTAATCACAATTAATCTCAATTTTAACTATACCTATATATAGCTGTATAAAGTTGATGTTGTTTTTCCATGTCAACTGGGGATAAGTCCTGACCTTACACACAGCCCTGTTGGAATCTAGGTGGAAGATATCATGCATAGTAGCTTAAATCTTAAAGCCTTTTAGCCCAACAAGTGGGCAACATTGACCATGGATCATTCAAGAAGGAAACCCTCTGGGGAATCGCCCATTATAAAAATACAGGAACCCCAAACCAAAAAATGTTTGCAAGTGGAAAAGGAAAGTGACATTGCCTGTAACACACACACACATGCACACACACACACACACAAACATTATTTTATTGTTTTTAAAAAAACATTATGTCTTCAGTCAGTCAACAAACAACAGTTATAGAGGAAATATATTTTATTCTTAATGTTTTTTTTTTTTTTAATAAAAAGGTCATACAGGTTCAGAAATAGGTAACCAGGGTGTGTGAATGACTTTTTTTTATGTGAACTAATCCTTTAATAATTGTGAGTCCTCACTCAGCAAACTGGTTTCTTGAGCGGAATTAAATGTAATTTGTGTTTTTTTGCCTCATGTGACATCGCCCAGTGTGTGCATTGGATGATGTAAGATCTAAAGAGCCATTTGTACCGCACACAGTCTTTGGCTTCCACCCCCACTCTTTTAGACATGCTAAGTTGCTCTGCCTCCAGGCAGCCTGTGTCTGGTAGCACTTAATCTTCTCTCAGCACAGAGCCCTATCTCAGCCCATTTTCACTAATGTTGAAAAAGGCTCTTGAATCCCACTGATGCCATGCTCTGCTCCTCACTGGCTCTTGTAGCACATGGAATTTGAGAATTCTTTGGAAGATTATTGGGGAAAACAAAAAAGGCAGCTGCTTTTGGAAGCCATGAATTCGATGTCATCCATAGCTCAGTCTCCCGGCCGCAGTAGACCAATGAGAGAAGTGTGTTCTCAGGCTGAAAATACAACAATGAGAGGCTATAGATTGGCAGGGCTGATTACAATCAGAGGGTGGGGGGAAAAAGCCCCATCTTTGTTTGCAGTGCTAGTGAGCAAAACATATACATTAAAGACATTTGTAGACTAACCGTACCTTCTCATTCAGCTATAAACCACACATTAACATGCATTTTCATTAATCAGACAAAGATGTTAATGTTAATTATACTACATTTCTCATTTTATGGCATGTCCCATGTAACTGCTAACAAATCTCTATCCAGTTACAAATTAAATTGGAATGTCATGTGTAAATGTAAATGCAATCCAACAAATCAATCAGTCAATCAGATACAAAAAATATACAAGTAACACAAATCCAGAGTATAGCCCACAGGTCTGAAGAGTAAAATATGACCTCACATTACTTTAATCACAAGTGTAGTCTGTCATCTCTGCTGCTTTTTCAAAATGTGCTGGGACGTGACATTTGACTTTAAGTCCCAAACAAAAATAGCATTCCATGATTAACCTGGCAGCTCAAACCAGCTTGTTCAGTTGAGTCACTGCAGAGCACAGTCTAAAATGTAATATCTAAAATGTGTGTTTGTATGTATTGTTGACAATTAAAGTGTAAATCAACCATGGGCAGAGGTGGGGTCTTGTGGAGCACAAACACTAAACAGTCAGAAGGGAATTCACTGAACAGTTGCATCATTTTAGTGCATTTACCAACCACTCACAATCTAGTTTAACCAAGAGTTATTTGCACTGGGATTGTGCCATGCTCTCAGTAAGTCATTATACACTTTAAACTGTAAATAACAGTAAAAATTACAGTAATTAATTACATTAGTTAGACCATATCTGCTGTTCACACTAGCAATGGCTTTTAATGATTAAAATACCACACTAAAAAAAAAAAAAGAAAAGAAGTTCCCAGAACCAAAACATATAGTAGTTTTGTTTAACAGATTGATCTTACTGTATGCACACATCTGCTGATGCCTCCGGACACATATTCAGTGATGTTCCTGGAATCCTCTGGTGTTTCGGGTCTTTCAACATCATACACCTTCTGCCAGATGACCCAGCCAGTGCTGATCAGACCCCAGCTTGTGTCCAGATGGATTGTTACTGGTGACACTATTGCTCTCCATCGTGATGCCCCCCCTGCTGCTTTAGTGGTACTGTTGATGGACCTCCTCTTCCTCTCTCCCTTGATTACAAATTGCCAAAGGCTCTGGCTAATGACCGGGCTGGAAATCCCCTACATCCCACCTGGACTGGATGACACTTATTTCTCCATCCATCCTACTGGCAATCACTGACCAATCCTGCATACTTTGGAAAGCGTCCTCTCAGAGGCCTCTTCGAGGCAATCTTTTAATCTTTCCAGTCTTTCCAGTAACACAACCTGCCTGGTAGATTCAGACACAAGAACAATATCCAGTCGCAGGGTAGTGGCTGTAACTTCATTGGTCATTCAATATCCACCAGCATCTGCCAATCCCTTGTAGAAGTTAGGATACCTGGCAAAGTTCTTTATGCAGTATCTGGCTACTCGCAAG